>VMKM01001925.1:0-100937 GCA_008360985.2 Macquaria ambigua | reverse complement strand
GGCGTTGGATGTTGTTTTATACCTTACTGAGGAACCCTCGTCTGATCCTGCTCAGAAAGCGCCACCTCTCCTCATCTTCATCATTACAGACATCATCATCCCCCAAGTCAGACGCAGTGGTACAGGCTTGGGCCATGGCATCTCAAACAGAGAGCCGCCAAGCAGCGTCACAGTCACCACCAGAGATCATAGTCATACCAGACTGTTAAAGAAACATGTCCATAGATTCTGATCTTGTTAAAAAATATGGGTTGGAATCCAAAATTGTTTATGTGGTGGATCTCCATGTTGTAGGAGTACTGTGGTGTTTTCAAGTCTTTTTCAAAGGCTGTTCTTCAAAAAGGAAAAGTCTAGCACTAACATCTGACTGACTAGATATAATATAGTTAATGTGATCAATAATTAGGTCACTATTCTAACAGCTCATCTAGCTCATCTTTAGTAATTTACTGTACCACAGATTGATTGTATGCAATGTTTCATAAGTATGTTGCTGTCTGGATACATACGATTTGAGAACCAATAATTGATGTCAACTTTGAACTGCTGTACAGTATATAGACACAGTTAAGGTTAACTGTAAACCTGCGTACATAGTCACAATAACCTCTGTAGCATCTATTCTACAAATGGATGTGGTGCACTACAGCTGGCAATTTTTCTTTCTAATAACGTTTATTTTATTAAAATCATGTGAGTGACACTAGCGACACAGCTAATCTGCTTGTCATTATAGGTTTGTGTTATAAAAATGTAACTGGTTATAAATGTATGCATAGCTGCTGTACATTCTCAACTAAACTGCATTGTGACCATGCAACTTGTAGAGCTCTGCATACATTAGACCTGTGCAAGTAAGCAAAGAAAATAAGCTTGTGTAAACCTCTACTTTGTATTTGAAAGTTGTAAATATAGCTTTCCCGCACAAGCAAATACTTTCGGTTGGAAATAAATGCCGAATGATAAAAGTTGCATTGGTGTGATTCATTGTAGGCTATATTGTGTAGCCTATGGTGACTTTGAAGGGTACAATTTCCAACAGCACTTAAAAGCAGCATATTTTCACCATTAACAAAAATATCCAACGACCGTTTTCTCAAAGATTGACTTGTTAATCACATAAAAAGTGCTTGCATTTAGCTAGTTAAATGTTTATTTGATACATTGAATATATAAGTTCAACATAATACAACCATGCTAAATGCAGACTAAAATAACGTACCAGCAGTGACCCTTTGAACTTGGGGGCGTGAACGTGTGCGATTTTGAATGTGGCGACAGAAGACCCTCTGCAGTTTGGCTAGCTACTAGTTAAAATTACAGGTAATGTAAACACGGAAACACCTTAAAGTATCATTAAATTTGAGCTAACGTAATTGCACATTGTAAATGTTTTTGCTGGTTTGTAAAGGGACAATTTTGGGCCGAAATAACAAACGTTATATTACCGCTAGCTGCAAACGAACAGTTAGCCGTTAGCCAACGCCCACATTGAACGTCTTTCAGTAACCCAACAGCCAATTTAGCGCTGAACGTCAGACCCATTGTCTCTGTGGAGATTGAATAGAGTCCGATAATGGATCTTCGCAGCGATAAGGCCAACTTGATATTAAATGGTAAATAGACGAGCAAAACTTTGCCATGCGGTTTTAAATACACTTAACTAATGTCATGCGTTTCGTTTTATACTGCCGAAATTCATGAATTTGTTGTTCTGAAATCTAGTTTGAGACAAGACTGTCTAGGACGTCGTGTCGGGCACAGACGTTAGCTAGTTTGTCCATTCTGCATTTTGTTTTGCTAACTTGAAGATGAACTCTATGTTATTGTAAAGTACAAAAATGTAAAAAACTAAATGCAACACTCCGTGTGTTAAATGTTTGCTTACATAAAAGTAAAAAAATCATGAATGCTTCGCAAATAAAGCAGCTCCATTAAATGATTTTTCAACCAATAACCATTGCTTAAAACAGACATTTTTGGCCATCATAGTCATACATGCTGCAAGATTCTCCCTTTCTAAATGTTTTCAAATTCACTGAACAATCTTAAGCTCTTATCTTTATTTACTGAACTCTACAAACAGTAAAGTACCCCCATAACAAACCCCCCTAGAATGTGGAAGCACTTTACTGGATGTCATGTTGTTTTTGTGTCTTCAAAAGTCAGGAGAAATGTAGCTCTTAGAGTCCGGGCATAGCTTTGATTGGAATACAGCAGAACCAAATAACTATAACACAATGACAGTGCTTTGGAGACATACACCGATCAGCCATAACATTATGACCACTGATGGGTGAAGTGAAGAACATTGATTATCTTGTTACAATGACAGTAGGTGGGATATATTAGGCAGCAAGTGAACATTTTGCACTCGGAGTTGATATGTTGGAAGCAGGAAAAATGGGCAAGCGTAAGGATGTGAGCAAATTTGACAAGGGCCAAATTGTGATGGTTAGACGACTTGGTCAGAGCATCCCCAAAACTGCAGCTCTTGTGGGGTGTTCCCGGTCTGCAGTGGTCAGTACCTACCAAACGTGGTCCAAGGAAGGAAAACCGGTGAACTGGCGACAGGGTCATGGGCGGCCAAGGCTCATTGATGCGCGTGGGGAGCGAAGGCTGGCCCGTGTGGTCCGATCCAACAGAAGAGCTACTGTAGCTCAAATTGCTGAAAAAGTTAATGCTGGTTGTGATAGAAAGGTGTCAGATCACACAGTGCATCCCAGTTTGTTGCGTATGGGGCTGCGTAGCCCATGCTGACCCCTGTCCACCGCCGACAGTGCCTACAATGGGCACGTGAGCATCAGAACTGGACCATGGAGCAATGGAAGAAGGTGGCCTGGTCTGATGAATCACGTTTTCTTTTACATCATGTGGATGGCTGGGTGCGTGTACGTCGCTTACCTGGGAAGACATGGCACCAGGATGCACTATGGGAAGAAGGCAAGCCGGCGGAGGCAGTGTGATGCTTTGGGCAATGTTCTGCTGGGAAACCTTGGGTCTTGCCATTCATGTGGATGTTACTTTGACACGTACCACCTACCTAAACATTGTTGCAGACCAAGTACACCCCTTCATGGAAACGGTATTCCCTAATGGCAGTGGCCTCTTTCAGCAGGATAATGCGTCCTGCCACACTGCAAAAATGGTTCAGGAATGGTTTGAGGAACACGACAACGAGTTAAAGGTGTTGACTTGGCCTCCAAGTTCCCCAGATCTCAATCCAATCGAGCATCTGTGGGATATGCTGGACAAACAAGTCTGATCCATGGAGGCCCCACCTCGCAACTTACAGGATTTAAAGGATCTGCTGCTAACGTCTTGGTGCCAGATACCACAGCACACCTTCAGAGGTCTAGTGGAGTCCATTCCTCAACGGGGATACACAAAATTAGGCTGGTGGTCATAATGTTATGGCTGATCAGTGTACATTTCAGGGGCTAAAAATAATGACACACATCACCTTTTGATTGATCAAGTCAGTTATTCCCTCAGATGTTTCTGATGTACATTTCTGACCCCACTGATTTTCATTTCTGTGTTGTTTCTGTTTCAGTGTGTATTTACCAGGATGTCTGACAGCGAGTCTATCAAAAAAATGTTGCGGTCTGTACTCCAGTCCAGCAAGGCCGGTGTGTCTATTACCAACCTCCAGTCAGAGTACCGGTCACTGTGTGGAGAGAGCATCCCACTGAAGAAGCTAGGCTACTCAAAACTGGAGGACTTCCTCCGGAGCATCCCCTCTGTGGTCCGCCTGGAGTACCGCATGGGTGAGGTGAGGGTTGTTTTATTTATTTACCCAGGTTTAAGGCCATTGTCTCACGTAGTTTTGAATTTACTTATTTTGACTTGGTGTAACATTGATATATCTTTGCATCCCTATACAAGTGCCTTAGGTCAGCTAGCATCAGCACAGAACTGAGAAACTCAAAAAGAATAGAAGTTTTTTGTAGTTCCATCAAATTTAGCTAAATCCTAAGACGTGTGCAGCCTTTTACATAGCACTTTATGAATTTATAAGTGTAACAATAAATCTGCTCTGTTAGCTGAAATGCTTTGCTGCAGTGTGTCAAGAGACAGCCCACATTGCCGAGCTCGTGGCCAGGCAGAAGAGCTCCAAGAAATCTGGCCGCTCCCAAGTCGTCAACTGCAGGATGAGATTCAAACCTTCCAACCCATACATGCTCAATGGTAGGAGACACAACATCTTTGTTTCTTACATCAGGGCTCTATCTCTGCAAAGGCCTTCATATTAAGAGAGTGGCAAAAAATTTTTTTAAAGAGTCTCCATCCTAGGATCAAAGTTTGCTTGCTTCCCACTTTAAGAAGACTCTCAGACCTACTTCAAGGTATTGAAGGGGCTTCAGGTTAATTGTGTTATATTGCCCTCCTCCCAATGAAGAGTAAATAGTGGTCTCTAGTAGAGATGAGAGGTGGGGACATAAACCTCCAGCATCCTTCTTGATGATACCTCACCATTCATCAAACCTTTCTCTGTATCCCAGCTCCTTTTTTGCACTTGAACCTGATTCATTATCCCCCTTTCCATGCTTTTAGTAAGGCCAAGGTCCTCTCTCCGCCAACCCTCAGCTGGTGGTGCCTCCAACTGGCCAGCAAACCGCTCTCGGTCCCATGGCGGCTACAGAGGCTTCAGTGCCTCAGGAGACTACAGGTAAACAATATCTGCATTACAGTTTTTTACATATTAGTTTGTGGAAACCCAAGTGGTGTTAGCTTTATGTAATTGACATTTTCTGTCACTCCTGCTATGAAGAATCTAATGGAATGTATTCTTCTGTCTGTGCTTCATCTTTTAAGTGAATCCTAAAACAAATAAACCAATGTTTTTGTTTGTGTTCTCCCCAAACATCAGGCAGTTGGACCAAAAGTTAAGCTCTGTCACCCCCGTCCAACACAGACAACTGGCTCCTCAACCCGCTGTAAAACAGTGTGTTATACCTGACAGGTGAACATACACATATCTTCTATATATAGCATTAATTTCAGGCAATTATACATTTCGAGTGTATGAATCATAACTACATATAAAAGTTAGCATGCTAACACTACTTTTTAATAGTGCTTAATTGTAAAATATCGCTCAAGGGCAATTATTTGAATGTATTAGCATTGGTATAATGCTTTCAGTCTGCCTACTTCTCTCAAAACATGCATATGGGGCTATTATATGAATGCATGACATAAAACCAGAACAAAATGTTTTGCAATTTTAGAATGGGCCACTAGACCAACCTGTATTAGCTTATTATTGTATTAAGAACTACAGCAGGATGTTTGTATTGAATGACAGCTTGTTGCTGTGAAAAGTACATCATGCTTAAAAGACTGCCATGTTGCCAACAGGAAAAAGAAGTGCTTGGCAAACTGCCAGAAGCCTAGAGGTATGAATTTGACAACATTTAATTGAGTCCCCCTAAGTGTTTGAATAAAATCAGGGTTCCAATAATTAGATTATTTTTGACCCAGTTCTTGTTTCAGATGTCTGTGTTTTTCACCCTTTCAGAATCTTTTTTGTTGGTTGGTTGGCAGCAACCAGCACTGAATTCATAACCAACAACTTCATATTAATGCACCACTCAGGCAGATTTTTCAATCAGTCTGCACTTTGAAATGCATTTCCATACAAAGAAATCTGCCCCTTATTCCAAGCCAAGTCTGTTAATATTGTGAATCTGGCAACACAGAGTCCCGGTCCCAGTACAGCTGCACAACTCATACGTATGACAATATAGCCAATGTCTCGGCGCACTGAGTTTTTCCGACAGCTGGCGGACCCAGGATCACAATAAGCAAAGGATCAGAAACAAATTGTGCTTTATATAGCTGATAGTGATCGATTTAAAACAAACACAAGACTATTGGCTCCAATAATGATCCAGCAGATAAGCTTAGTTGTCATGTCAGGTTTTCCGAAGGGGAGTAAAAGACACAGCTGAGACCTTTTGCACTTAACACTGGGGAATTGCAGAGTATAGTATCAACACTGCCAAAACAAAAATCAGTTAATGCAAACTGGTGCAGACTGTTAACTGATATCAGCAGTTGTTAACCTTTCTTTCTTCCTTGGTACAATTTATCACAGAGAAGCCTCCTGAGCAGGTCTCCAGACCCAACCAATCCCAGGTACAGAAAAACCTTTCTCTGTGCTTACTGTGTCTCATTTCTGCTCAAAATGACTTGACAGCCTACTTTTGAGTTGCATGTTGTCTTGTCTTAATTACATCCCTAATAAAACATATGTGTAAATGGTTGAGACTAAAGCAAAGGATTAATCTAAATTGAATAGCTTAGTCCTATTGCTCTGTGCTTATGTATATCAAAGGGAGGAACGGGTTCTACTTGTCGCCTTCAAATTTAGTCTCTTAAAATCATTCAGGTGGCTACCAGCCAGGAGCAGAAGTTCACTGAATTCACCTATAAGTCGAGTCCTCACAGATTTTCTTTTTATAAAATAAATCTTTTATGAAGTAAAAAGAAAATGTGACTGTGTTCACCTTATATGTGAATTATGTGTTTATAATACCTGTGCAACACAACAAATCAAAAAAGCACAGGGACATACCTGTAGTGAGCAGTCATGTGAAATCTCCCCATGCAGTCTTGCCTGTATGACGTGAAGCTGGTGCAAAGCAGAGTAACTCAGCTCCTGGAGAACTACTGCAGTGGATTGTGGATGTCGAAACTATCAGGGGTCTACAGTCAAATGTTCAGTCAGACGCTCCATCCTCGGGTGCTCATAGATCTGGAAAAGTGGACACACATCTGTATGGTGAGTCAGTAACTTTTATTTGTACACACACATACACATAATTATACCCCTAATCAAACAATGTAGGCATTGTGAAGCTTTAAGTATCTAATGTTTAAGGTCTATACCTGTATCCAACCTTGACAGAAACTGATTAGAAATTGTTCAAATCTCTTTCCTTCTCTCTCTGTCTCTGGCTCGTCTGGCCTTCACAGGTGGAGAAACCTTTTGGCACCAACCGAACCGACCGCTTGATCTACCCTCCTCTGCCTCCTAATCCTTTTACTGTCCCTAGAAGTAGCACCACCAACACCCCTCCAACATCACCTACCACACCCGTTTCTTCGCGTCCCTCAACACCTGAACAACCTTCCACCTCCCTCCCTCATTTCCCTGTTCCTAAACCTAGAGTTTCCCCCAAAAACCCCTTGGCAAAGCCCACCTTCGTTTTTCCTCCACAACCTGTTGCTGCCTCTTCAGGCAAGCTGTTGTCTTCAGGCAAGCTGTTGTCTTCAGTCACATTGCGCAGCCCTGCCCGCAACCCAGCTCTTGCTCCCCAGCTGCCCCCCTGTGTCAATCTTGCAGTCAGTGCCAATGGTACATGTAAAGATAATCCCAACTTGCCAACAGCTACCCTCAACCACAACCAAAACAATCGGCCCTTAGCCCCTACCTGGACTTGCCCTGCATCAACCAACGCTCCTCCGTTGGCTTCCTCCCTCCAACCTGGGCCTGACATTTTACCCCTTTTGAAAGTCACCTTCTCCCCTACCTCCGATTCTGCCCCTTGTCCTCCCTCTAAATCTTCTGCTGTCGTTGTGTCAGCTCAGGTGCGTCAAAGAATAAAGGAGCTTCTGTCCAAGTACAGTCATGGTCTGTGGGCCCATGCCTTGCCCAAACTCTTTATGGACACATACAAGACGCCATTCCCCAAACATATTCTAGACAACTTGTCTCTTTTGCTGGATATATGCACTGTGGAGTACCCCATACCGCATGACAAGAAGAAGGTAAATAAATGAGATGGCACAGCGTGTACCAGAGTTAACACAATGTACCAGTTAACTAAGTCTTAGTAGTAATAGTGTAAAGTTACCTTATCCTCACAGTTAACTTGCCAGTGACAAGTGAACCTTGCTCTCAGGCAAATGATAAGTTGGAATGATGATTGTTGTTTCTCTACTGTCACCTTAAATTGTTTAGGGAGCTCGGGGACATCCTTCATGTTTACCTGTTTGTCTTTAAGTATTTGTATCTATTAATGTGTTTGTCACTGATTTACTTTCCTGTGGCCAGGCCATCTTGTATAATCCCAGCAGAGCAGAGATGGAATCCACAGACAGTCAAAAAAGCCCGCAGTGCAGAAGCCGTCCCCTTCCTTCTGGGCTGGAGGTCCTGGGTCCTGTGGTACCTCCCTGTCTGGTTTTTCCCTCGGAGCAGTACCCCTCTGTGCTTATTACTGATGCCAAGAGCAGCAATGCTCTTACTATAAGGTGAGACGTACATTATTCTTGCAGACATGAATGAAATTAATTCTTCCTGAAGCTAAAAACTATTATTTTTAACATGGGTACAAACAACAGAAGAGCGGTTCACCTGCAAATCAAAGAATAATTTAAAGCTTTGTGAGGAATTTTTCATCGCAAAATATCAACTTCTATGAGTGATGCAGGTGACATGTACATCATGTACTATGTTGTATTTGATTGTGGACTGTTGCAAAATGTTAGTGCCACACAAGAAGGGGTGTGTTTTTTGCTTAAAATGATGACAAAGTTATATATAAAAAAGCATCTTTTTGCTTGTTTCTCATTTCTCCCCCGTGATCTGCAGGCACCAGGTACCACACACACATTGTCTAATATCATCAAAAGCGCAGCAGACTGCATTTGCAGGTCCTGACCTTCTGTCCAGTATGCCAGTACTGTGCCGAGTTATGACATAGAACTTTAAAATAATGTATATATTTCAGCTAATGTTAACATACATCACATTATCAACAGCTTCTGCCTCCTTAGTATTTCTCCACAACTAGCAACACTACCAGGCTGACGAGGATGTGCAGAATAATTTTAGGATCTGAAACAGCTTAATCTTGCCATTTTAAGATAACATATAAACAAAATATGAACAGCTGCTCATCTTTGCTTTGTTGCTTTGTTAATGCAACATTCAGGTTACTGTTTTGACAACTGCCATGCACAGATTGAGAAAAGCTGAAAAAAGTTTGTCTCTCTGTTCAGGTATGTAGGTGAGAACTACTCCAGTGCCCAGGAGGCCATGGAGGAGACAATGCGCTCCTTCTACAGCCAAAGCTCCACCCACCATCCTCTGTCTAACCCTGTTGTTGGTCAGCTGGTAGCAGTCAGAGGGGAGGATGGAGACGAGCTGGCCAGAGCTCAGGTCATGGAGGTTATGGCCCTTAACAAGGTCAAGGTAACTCGTTTGGTTAGTTATTTCTTCATTGTCATTCACTGTAACTCAGATTTTTAAAACAAAAGTCCTTTGGAAATTTCAAGGGCTCTGAATGCTTTTTTTAGCACTTCATGGTGTATTTGGTTCATAAATGTAGACGTTGGAGGATTGAGCCCCAGAGTTGGGACACAGCTTAGGTCAGTGTTTCTGCAGCAAAAGTGCTTTTGTCTGTCCGTCTGTTTGCCAGGTATACTATGTGGACTATGGCTTCTCTGTTGAAACCAGTGGCACTAACCTGCTGGAGCTGCACCAGGACTTCCTCTCTCTGCCGTTCCAGGCTACGAATGTTAGACTTGCAGGTACATAGAAGATTAGGAAATGACTTTGTTGTTGTTTGTTTTTATGTAACTGATGTAGGTGAAAGCACAAAGATGTTGCAGCAGAATGGACAAAACGTTGGCCAACAGATGTACAACATAGGTCAGGGGTTACTAATAGCCCTGCTTCTCTTGTCCTTCCTCTCCCTCCTCCCTCTTCTATCCATCCTTCTTTATCTTCCTTCTCCTAGGTCTAGAAGCGTTCAGCTCCCATCCACTGGTGCTGTCCTCCTTGGACAAGTTGGCAGTCGGAAAGATCCTGCTGATGGAGACATTAGAGCCGTGTCAGCAGGATGAGATGCCTGTGGCAGTGCTGTACGACACTTCGCAGGATGATGATGTCAACATCAACTCCACCTGCGTGAAGGCTCTGCAGGACAAGACCATGAACAACCCTCTGACTGTAAGGATGGTGGTGCTAACTGTATGTATAGTGTGATGCATGAGATCAAGGAGAGCCCTCTGTTAAATAGCAGTTTGTGTGTTTATTTAACAAACACATGCATGTATAAAGCCAATTAAATAGCACCGGGGCAGTTTCTCATATTTTTAATTTCTCTTGACATCACAGCTCAGCTCTACCAGTGAGTGGTGCCGTTACCATTCTCATATTCGTCTGTCTTGTCCAACAGTAGCCAGTTATGTGTTACGGGAACTCAAAAATTTGCAGGGTTTCATTCAGTTGGAATTAAAACCAGCTGCTTGTCAGCCATGATTGTGAGGTCCTCAGTGTTATCAACCCCCCCTGTGTTATCTAACATGAATCTTTCTGTTGCCTGTAGGTAAATGCTACCTATCAGGACGTGTGTGTCACAAATGTGTGTGCAGATGGTATCATCTACTGCCAGCTGCCCTCCAGAGGAACCGCAAGACTCAGCAAGTTTCTGGAAGAAACAGAGGGCATCTTCACCTCCCAGGTAGACAAGACTGGATCGTTCATGAATACCTCCATTTGCCTTAGTACTTAATAGTGGCATAGAAACTTTCAAGTTTTACAGTGATAGTATATAGAATACCAGCAGTGTAGTTCTTAGATGTCTGTTGAATTATCATAACTACAGTAAGTTCACTTAATTATATAGCACTTTTCAAAGCAATAGTTCAAAGTGGAGCCAAGCTAGTGCCGTCGGAGGCAGGCAAACAAGGTTTTACAGTCATTGAGATGTGATAAAAGCAGGGATGACTTTATCCACACTTTCTATACACGCAAAAACATATTTATTATTCCATTGGCTCCAGGTGTGATACAGAGTCAACTTCAAAATTCTACTTGAAAGCACTTCATGGTTTGGCTCCCAAATACATTTCTGCCGCTTTAGGTCATGAGGTGGTGTTTTTTTTTTTTTAGTGTATCTAGAATAAAATCCAGACATGGTGAGGGTGATTGGAGCCCCTGTTCAAGGATGGTTTTTGGCACCAGATGTGGATGGCCTCCTTGATCTCTCTCTGGCCCTCCACTTACTCCTGGTCAATGACCTTGACCCTTCGGCAGTCGATGTTGTGACCGGTTTTGGTCGTATATTCACTGTTGTTTATTACCAGTGTTTGTTCAGTCTCTTGTTTGGGTTTTCTTTCCTTTTCACAAATGCAATGTTCCCCACAGCTGCTGGGTTTGATTTCATACACAACTCCAAAAATCCTCTCTGAAAGGGTAGAAGGTCTTTATAGTTGTGTCTTTGTAATTGTTCCTACCAGATGACATCTGAGTCCCTTGTGTCTAGACCGTTCAGTGGCAAGTTCTGTCTAGCCCGCCACAAAGGAAGGTGGTCCAGAGTGGAGGTAAGAACAGAATCATTCAAATTAATTTTCTTGAAGTTTAAAATTATTTAGGACATTGAAGGTATTGGGATATTGTGTTGTTGACCAGGCAGTTTCAGGTCATATTTCTTTGGCACCCGCTCATGTGTTGTTGCTCTTGTTTTCAGATCATCAACATGTACGGCAACAGAGTGATGGATATCTTCTTCCTTGACTTGGGAGTCCCAGCAACTGTAGAGGTCACTGATCTCCGAGAGATCCCCCCTCTTTTCCTCAAAGACTTCACCATCATCCCGCCACAGGTCAGTTGTTTGTGTGTGTGTGCGTGCGTCTATTGTGGGCGTAGATACACCGTAATCTCCAACCACTCCAGTGGCTGGAAAAGCATCCTTTCCTCTGTTCATTGATTTGAAGCTCCTGTCTATAGTACTTGAAGGCTCAACCAGTAATTTTCTTTAACCCCTTTTCCAAAAATACGTACTCTTTGATTTGTGGACAAAGAAGTCAGGCAGACTGTCAGTGTGCTTGCAGTGATGTTTATTCAACCTGAATAATTTTGTGAAATTTAGCAGTGATACAATTACACTGACTGGCTTCAGGTGACACCGTATAAGATGGAGACTCAGGAAGCTAAGGATCTTCAATACACTGTAAATGTGAATTGCAGGTCTGTCATTGGCTTTGGCCATCAACAAACATTGTTTCTAAAGATGTTAATGTTGAGAATCTGTCTAAAAGTGGTTGTCTAATAAAGTAGTTGTTTGTAACACATGTAAAGGTGCATAGTTTTTTGTGTATTATTGCTCTCTTCAGGCTATCAAATGTCGCCTGGCTGACCTCACGGTTCCAGAGGGAGACTGGAGCCCAGATGCTGTTATGTTGGTGAAGGAGGCTGTCCTGTGCTCTGAAGACTGTAAAATGAAGGTAACATACTGTAACATAAAGTTGAACATATGTCTAAATTAAACTTTTATTTATTTCCCACCATGATTGCTGCTACAGGACAAACACACAGCAATAACTATGGCAGGAAACTACACTCAGTGGCCACATTATTAGGTACACTTGTATCCCTGCTCGCCAATCATGTGGCAGCAATTCAATGCATAAAAGCATGCAGACATGGTCGAGAGTTTCAGTTGTTGTTAAGACCAAACATCAAAATGAGGAAGAAATGTGATCTAAGTGACTGGGAATGATTGTTGGTGCCAAATGGGGTGGTTTGAGTATCTCAGACATCCATGTCACAAAGCACATATCATCTCAAGGCTGGTTCCACCAACATGATGGTGAGTTCAGTGTACTTCATTGGCCTCCACAGTCACCAGATCTCAATCCAATAGAGCACCTTTGGGATGTGGTGGAATAGGAGATTCACAGCATGAATGTGCTGCAGACAAATCTACATTAACTGTCTCATACTATCATGTCAACATGGAGCAGAATCTCAGAGAAATGTTTCCAGCTTCTTGTTGAATCCATGCCACGAAGAATTCAGGCTGTGCTGGGGGCAAAGGGGGTCCTACCCAGTATTAGAAAGGTGTACCTAATAAAGTGGCTGCTGAGTGTATGTGATTATAAAGGCTTGACTGGTTGAAGCACAATGACAGTGTATGGTGTAGGAGGAGTTGTGTTGAACTAGCTCCAAATATTCCAAATATAAACACTGCGAATCAAGCTTACAAGTAAGGCCTTGTTAGAGAACAGTGTGAAACAATCACACTAACCTCAAGGTCTCTCTAAGTTTTTATATGTGTGCCTTTTGTTTTTCCTCCCTTTCTTCCCTCATTTAATTTAAGATCTTGAAATTAGACCAGCACAAAGGGGACTGCCTGGTCTATATGTACCTCTTCATCGGTGCTGACAGTCAGGAGCTGGAAAAGAGCATCAACCATCAGCTGGCCCAGTCAGAGTTGTGGCAGAAACTCACAACACAGAACAACAACACAATCACCAGCAATAACAACAGCTTGGATACAGGTAATTTTGCACAAGACAAGACATCAAACACAAAGTCCATTCTGGGTCTGGGACAGTTCCCACCAACAGTCAGCATTTATGCATGAACAAGTCTGGTCAAACTTTGCACCTTTTTGAATGAGTTTTGTTAGTTCTCCAAACTGTGCTACCATGTGAAGTCAGGGTACTCGGACAGTGAGGCATTTTTTGATGTTTTAGATTTGTATTGAAGCACAGTGACTGTGAGGTTGAAATGCTGACTCAGCTTTTTTTTGTTGTTGTTTTTTTCATGTACCTGTGTTTTCCAAATGTCTAGGCCTCCCTGCTCTAGTGGAGAAGTTGACTCTGAGCAGCCCGGTCCCAAACCCCATTGTCAAGGCCTCAACCCGACCTCTTCATGGAGAAGAGGACTCATCTTTTCCAGATACGACTACCAAAACTGGGATGCAGCCACTTCCAATGCCTCCCCAATTGGAGCTCCCCCAGGTGTGTAGAGATGGACATGGCTTGTCTTAGGGCTTGGCGATAAAACAATCTCGATATGGGATTGTGATAGAATTTATGTCCATAACGATATAACAAACTTCTGACATTTTTTTCGCGATACGGGTACATCTAACAGCCTATCACACAGCAGAAATAAACGCGACAACTGCCAGTCAGTCTGCAGTTTTTGGCTTGCACGTCAAAGTACACGCCCATTTCCTACCGCAAAGCATTGTTTGAGCTAGAAAGAAGAAGAAAGTGGATGTGAATGTGGATGAGTGGAAAGCATTATCAAATTATATATCGTGATAAATATCTATTGATCAATATGGAAAGAATTATTGGGATCATATTTTTTGCCCTAGTTTGTCTACGGGCTACTAACTGTCACCCTTATTTTACGATTCATCATTTGTTTGTAGATTTCTATACATATAAAAAAAGATTGCTTAATGGTCACAACCATGAGAATATTCAATAAGCCTTATGGTAATACACACTTCATTTCTCCCCCTCCTCTTCTTTCAGCCTGGGCAGAATATGGATGTGTTTGTGCCAGTGGCCTGCCACCCTGGTTACTTTGTGCTGCAGCCATGGCAGGACCTGCATAAGCTGGTGGTGTTGATGGGGGAGATGATCCTCTATTATAACCAGATGTGGAAGAGCAACACAGCCACACATGTCCAGAAAGGAGAGGTCTACGCTGCCAAAATAGACAAGAAGTAGGTGATTAATGTGTTTGCACCTAATGCAAACTGGACATATTTCAGACCTGTTATGTTCCTTCATCATGAGCAATATTTCATGATATTGTCATGGTAACATCTTTCTGTAAACTTATTATTATGACCACAACAAGTCAAGTTCAACACGATAGATATCTCATAGTTAAACCACAAGGGCTCCTTAAACGGTAGATCATTAGATCTTGGAGCACTTTTCTGTATAAATTTGCATACGAGGAAAAATGTTTCTTGAAATGATATTAACTGTGTAATGTTTTAGGATATGGAATTCATATTAATAGCAGTTCTGTGTTATATGAGGATAAATATTGACAAAACTATTTAATGAATGCATTATCTTGAGTACAGCCATAGTACTGGTTGTGTATATCTCAGAGATTATGGGAGAGCAGCTGTCATTTAGTGCTGCCGTAAGGAAGTGATGAACAAAATGTAAAAACAAGAGGTTGCTGTTGTCTGATTGTTGATGGCTCAACTGATGCCTGCCTCTGCCTAGTTGGCACCGCGTGCAGGTGAAGGGGATTCTGGCCAACGGGTTGGTCTCTGTATACGAGTTGGACCACGGCAAACATGAGCTGGTCCGCAGTACTCTCCTCCGGCCTCTAATAGAGGAATTCAGACAGCTGCCCTTCCAGGCTATCACTGCTCAACTGGCAGGTGAGTTAGAGCACAATTCTATTTTAGTGGCTTATTGGTTGATATGCATTAAAGCATTGGCATTTTATATGTAACAGGTAGTGTAATGAATTGCTATTTCAAGCTTAGCTAAATTTAGTTTCAGAGTTAAGTAATCAGATTAAAATTTTTATTACTCCACAATTATTTTCCACCCCACTTAAAGATTATTGTTTAATTTAATGCTTATTAATTTCCTCAATATTCAACAAGCTGTTCTCATTGGATGCAAGCAATCACTAGATCCTCCTGTGCTGGTTCCATACTAATTCCAAGCTAGTTGTAATGATACATTGCTATAAAGCTGACTAGGGCTGCAACTAATGATTATTTCTATTATCAATTAATCTGCCTGTTGTTTTCACGATTAATCGATTGTTTACCTTGATAACAGAAGGTGGAGCCGCTTGGGTTATTAGTCTGATTACCTGATACCTCCTCCCGTTCTTCCTGCAGGTATGACACAACACCAGTGGTCAGAGGAGGCCTCCATGTTATTCAGGAACCACGTGGAGGGTCGAGCGCTGGTAGCCCAGGTGGAGAGTGTGCGGGAGGTGTCGGAGGTTAAAGGTGAACAGTGGGAACGCAGGTTGACAGTTTACCTGGTGGACACTGCGTTGGAGGACCGGGACCTTTGGATTCACAGCATCATGGCCGACATCGGCAGTGAACTGTCTTCGGCTGCCTAGGATGTCTTCTCATGCAAGTTGTGAAATTAATCAGCAGCCTGACTCTGCCACTGCAAGTCTAACTCCCAAAATGTATTTTTGAACCAACAACTGCTCTTTTCCTGGTTCTTTTCATTTTCTAAAGATGGTGAAAGTGCTCAATAAACTTTGGAAGCCAGATGTCACTTTCTCTGCCCTTGGTTCATTTTCAGCATTCTGGATCTTTCTTCCAACCAAGGACTTTAAAGAAGACCTTTTTAATTTTTGGGTCATAGTTGAGGGCCATGTCAACTTGAGACTGAAGATGTTTTGTTTAGTTCATTTTTTTCTGAATTTCAGGACTGGAAAATGTTTATATTTGTCTCTGAGGCACTATTGAATGCAGTTGTACTCAAAATTAATGAGGAAAAAGATGGAAAACATTACACATAATCAAATGGTACTCTTGCCAGTCTTACAAGTAATCATTTTGAAACAAACTGAACAAACTTTTAATTAGTCAACACTTTTGTTCCTTAGTTATGTCGTCTGTGTGTTGCATGGTTTGTTGTGTTTGTGTTGTTTATGACTATTCCACCATCTAATTATTTTTTTTGTTTGCTGTGCCTTATGCATGCAATGGTTCTTTTTGTTCTTAATTTTATGTGTATATATATATTTTTTTTTTACATTAATCCAACTTAAATGACTTAACTGCATTAATCTACATGTTGTTAAAACCTCACTGATGGGAACACCTGGTTTAATATTAGCCTGTGTTACTTGGCTGAAAAGATTAAGTTGTAATATTTCTAGTGTTTCAATATGAAAAGCTGTTCACACGCATTTGTTCTATTAAAACATGTAGGCAAAGGAGGGTGTACTTTGACTGAAAGCTTTATGTTTTTTTGCCAGTGTTCTGGCAATATGAGCTGCTATCTCAGGATGAACCAGCCATGGGATGAACTGCCAGTGAAGGGAAGTATCTCATTCTTCTATGACCGATAGGTGGATTCTGTCTGTAAGAAAGCTATCAAATTGGACTGAAACAACAAATGGGTTTAAAGTGCTGTAGCTCCTTCTGTCAAGTAGAAAATAGCGAATTAGTATGGCCTACAAGTAGTAAATGTGTTTTACATAGGTCTTTCCATCATTATCAATTATCTATCAGAACAGACAACCAACAGTGTAAATGTCCTTAAAATTAAGGTACATAGTTTTCCCTACCAGGCACCAGGCAGAATGAGCTACCTCACTTGACAGTGCAAACTTGCTTCTTTTTAAGCACTTTTACCCCCCATTTTGATAGATATTTCCCACCTGACAGGATAACAAAGGCTACCTCACCTCAAACACTTTATTTCACTGGTCATCCTGAGAGAGCAGCTCAAATTGTCAGAAAGACTAAATGTGAAATCCAACTGGAGTATATCCATTATCAATCACACGCACGTCATTGCTGCATAAATTAGTTTCCTGATTTGTGGTAAAGATGGGGAACATGGTTCAGGGCTGATATGGCTGGGTGTCAAACAGCTGTGGCACATTTGACCAGTGGAGAAAAATAACTAGATTTACTTAAGCACTGTACTTAACTACAATTTTGAGGTACTTGTGTATTTCACATTTAGGCTATTTTCCCTCTTCTGCTCCACTACATTTCAGAGAAAATATTGTACTTTTTAGCATTTACGTGACAACTGTAGTGACTGGTTACTTTTCATATTAAGATTTCACATAAAAAACACAAGCTCATAAAATACAATGGCATTGTTGAAGGCTAAACCAGTGGTTTTAAACATTTCTGGCTTGTTTCATTTAATAAAAGAAAAATCAAGTCCCCCTAAAAAAAGATTACATTACAGTTCATGTAACAGAACTTCGTTTTTTCTTCCTTCCTCCCTAAAATTATCTGTTGCATACACATTGATGCATCATTATTAAAATCTAATAGTCATTTATTATAATACATCAATCAAAGGGGACATTTTTCTGCCAAAGGAGGACTTTAACTTTTGATACTGTAAAGGAATAGTTTGTTTTGATATGCATATGCACTATAATATAGCACTATATATAACTTAAGTGTACTTATAGGTAATGTAATATGTAAAATGTAATATATTCATACACCAGTTGCTGCAAAAAAACAAACTGTAAAAGGATTTATTATATGCTCACGCTCATTTGCTTTTTGGCCGACAGCCAGCAGGTTAGCTTAGCTTAGCACAAAGACTGGAAACGCAGAAACCGCTAACGTTAGCCTGCCTCTGGCCAACAGTAGCAAAACACAGCTAAAGCTCACTAATTAACATGTTATATCTAATTTATTTAACGTGTTCAAAAACTGAAGTGAAAACAATTTTACTGGGGTTATGTGCCGGACTATTTCTTGGCTTGGCACAGTAACTTCCTGGAGTGTCCTCTGGCAACTGATTAGACAGAGCCAGGCTAGCTCTTTCTTCCTGTTTGTCTTTATGCTAAACTAAGCTAATCGGCTGCTCGCTGTAACTTCATGTCTAATGGACGTATATGAGAGTGTCGGTCATCTCATCTAATGCGAACTCTCCGCGAGGGAGCAAATAATCATATTTCCCCAAATGTGGAACTATTCCTCTGAAAACATTTTTTATTTACATTATCTGAGTTCTTACCACTGCATTTAGCATCCTGTCAGTGTGTCACGACACGAACTAAAACCATAACAAGCAAGCTCGAGTGGGTCAAACTTACACTTAGGAGTAGGCTTGTATGCATTAAACGTTATTATTTAATGGATTATGAAGTATGGAGAATCAACATGTCCGATAATGGGTGCAGTTACACTTCATGACATCACTGGAGTGACAGGGCAGCCGTGTTGGGGGGAGAAGGAGGAGGAGGAGGAGGATCTCTCCATAAGTTTACTTTGCCCTTTGCGGGAGATGAGATTCAGCCTCTGCAAACCCGCGGCGAGTCGACCAGGGACGGGGGAGGAAACTTTGTGAGCACGCTGAAATCTGCTGAATTCAGGATTATCTGCTGGTCATGGACGGTTTCGTCTAGTGGAGTTTGTTTGCAGATTCCCGGGTTGTGCGCCTGCAGCAGAGCGGACCGCGCAGTGCGACTCCAAGCGGCTCTGAAGGAAACCATATCTGGTCAAAGTATTCGTTGCTGTCACCCAGCGGGACCGTCCGGCTATAAATAGCGCTGGAGGAGGTACGGAAATAAATGCAAAAATTATACTGCAGGCTGTAAAACAGTCAAATTAGTGAAGAGCACATATCAAGGTTAAAATAATGTACAGGACAACACTTTTTACCTGGAGAAAATAAGTTTCCATGAGGTCATTGATAATAAAGGGGGCTTTCCAGGAAAACTGAGGAATAGTTTTTTTAAAATTTCACTGTTATAGTCTTCCCTCCTGTTGGAGGATGTTTTATTGGCTGTTGTAGGATTCCCTCTTAAAGTAATGGCACGCTGCAAGTCCTCAAACAAGTCCTGCACTCACAGGGATTCTAATACAGTCTTTATCATGTACGCTTGGGGGTCCTTGATACAAAAAAAGTGACATTTTCTAATAATTTGATGCCAGTGATCCAATTGGCGAATATGTAATGATTATTCTACTTCACAGAGTTCACCTTACCTCTTAAGCTCTTTGCACAAACTAAGTTTGATTTAAATTCACTTTAACTAAAAAAAAATAGAAAGGCTTGAGGTAAGTTGGTGGTTTATGGTATGATACAAATCAGTATTATAATCAAATCAATAAATAATGCATAATCAGGATCTGCTGACATGTTGGTTGTCAGTTCCTCTGTGACCTACATACATCACTGTAGAGTAAATGGAGCCTTGTAACTTTTGTTACTTGGTAAGTTATGGTTTTCCTCTTAGTTTTGTTTAGCATAGCCCTGCATACTCTGTGGTGAACCTGAGACAAAAAAGCA
The DNA here is from genome assembly GCA_008360985.2 of Macquaria ambigua. Taxonomy (NCBI): domain Eukaryota; kingdom Metazoa; phylum Chordata; class Actinopteri; order Centrarchiformes; family Percichthyidae; genus Macquaria; species Macquaria ambigua. Next base: position 81,173 of record VMKM01001925.1, on the reverse strand, counting down.
TCTTTGGTCATATTTCTACAGCAGCTGCTTCTCACTCTTTGTCATTAACTTATTGTTGCACAGTGTTTCACCATCTAAGTCTGATCTTCATCTCTTGGATTAGTAATGTGTCATATCAGCAGCTACCTTGAAACAGGAACTTTGATTAGTGACATGACACACATGAATTAACACACATGACATTTTGACCTCTGCAGAATGCACAAATGGCCTGACCTCAGGTCCAAGGCAGCAAGCGAGCTGCTGGGCCTCTCATTATACAGTTCATGATATACGACTCCATGCTGGAGACTAACAACACTGCAGCCATCACTGTCGGGTTCAGTTTCCTCAGCACTAAAAGTTGGTAGAATGACAGTCTAAAATGATTGATCATGGCTTGTGACAACTCCACATATAACTGTAGAGTAAATGGTAAGAACTTTATATGGAAAATAAACTGTAGTTTCTGTCTGTAGTGTGCTAATGTATTTTGGTAAGCATCTATGCATTAAATCAGTGCTCAACTTAAAGCAGCTATGTAAGTGGACACCCTTGTTACTGTCACAGAAGAAAACACACACAGTCCTGTAGCTTATCTCTGCCACATGCACAGTTGCCTCAGCTGTTTTCTACTAGACCATTACAGAGACCTGTGCAATACTAACAACTGCAATCTTGCAGAATAGTTTAGAGATTAGATAGAGATAGAGATTAGACACCATACAAACGTCACAGTAAAGCTTTAATTCCTATAGCACTGAAGATAAATAGCATAACGTGTGATGAAGTCTGTGAATACACTTATCCATATTGGAATATTGTGGTTATTTTTTGTTACCAGGAGATAAAAGGTTCTTATTTGAGCCATTGTCCAACTACAGATCCACCTTCAAACCTGCACTTAGCGTCTGGTTAGAATAATCAGGTTTACCACATTAGGACATTTAAGATATGTTTAGTTTAATTTGTCAGTTGCAACCTCTTTTGCTATTTTCTTAAACCTAGAAGGATCTGGAGTTTGCATCTATAAGATTGTTGTTACTTGTTAAAGTAACTGTGTGGAGGATAGTGTCAGGTCACCTAGTTCAAGCTCCTATGTAGGCTTTGTTAACTGAGTTTGAAGCTTAGAAGTGAGAGCAATATATCTTGGTCTTACCAAACTGAACAAATTGTAAGTGAAATATTCACACACCACTTACTGCCTGCCTGCATATTCTTCTTATGACAGTGTGAGCTGTTTGAAGACGTTAAGCAGGAAGTCGTCTGCTGAAGCATCTAAAAGTCCACTGCTGTGCTCTCAGTGTGTTTTATGTGCTGATTTATTGGCTGTAGGAGTTTTTGGCCACTCTGAGAGCATGTGTGAGTTTTGCAGAGATTTATGTGTATTTCACACCTGAAAAACTCACAGCTTCTCCAGGGTTTATGTTTAAAATCTAACTGAAAGATTTACAAAGACATTGCTGTTAAAGCAGGCCATTGTAGCACTTTGTTCTACAGGAGTAGCTGAATTGTGTAATTCGGGTGTAAAACAGATATTTCAATTGTGAAGGGTTGCCCTGTAACATCAGTGTGAAGGGTTTACACATATCTGACTTGATTAATGAACCTGTATCAGTGCTGCTATTCTTAGAGGCTTGAGGACTGGACAGGCCTGGTTTAGAGGGCAAGGGTCAAGTCATGTGTTTATGACTTTACAGGGTACATTCTGGCTCAGGTCATCTTTAGTCGTCTTTTGTTTCTGCCCAGTGAATGTCCTCCAATGAAGCAGAAGCTTGTAGAAACGTTATAAATACAGGCACGGGTCTGTTTGATATCATCAGAGCAGGTCGGGCCTCTTCCAGCAGACGTGCAGCATTATTTGGAGTTCAGCCCAGGTCTTCATCTTTGGTTTTGGAAACTTGTCTTGTCATGTAGCTTAGAGAAAGCAGAACAAAAGAACTGCACGCTTGACCCCACCTTTTAGGAGGTTAGCCAAAACACACTTGCTGACATACTTAAGATCAAAACGAAATGTTGGCGATCACATTTGTTCTCCTTGAATGCAGCATTTTCTGCACTTTGGTTGAGTTTTGAAGGCTCATCTCAACCCTTTCTGCCTAATTTGAGAACATTCTCATCCTTTGATGCAGGCTCAGTAAAGTTATTATTAGTGTTGTCATGTGGACATCCATCAGCAGCAGCTTGTAACACATTTCAAACCATGACCCATAGTTTTAAGGAACCAGGGCTTAGAGACAGCACATATGCCGAGTGTTGGGGCTGTGACCCACAAATGTTCTGCTGCAGCTCGTCCATCATCAGTCATCTGGCCCCACAGCCAAGACTCTGTCTTGAAATGTAGAGAGTTAAAGAGAGGAAAACAGTCTGTCCAAGCTGCCGGCGGAGAAGGAAAGCACGAGAAAAACACATTTCCGGACAAGATATTGGGTTTATCCTGGGTTGACTTTTATACTTTTCTGCAGAGTGCTTTGAGAAAAAAAGCAGAACTGCACTTCTGACAGTGATTCATGGCAGACGGGTCAGCAGCAGGATATAATTCTGGGAGGGAATAGAGCGCTAGTTTAGACAAAATGACAAGTCAACAGGTGAATACTCGTAGTGCAAGCTAAAGGCTTGTCTGCTGTAAGAATCGCATAAAAGGGATTTGTCCATATGCTTTAGCTACTGCAGCAAGTCACACTTAAGCAGTATGTAGTTGAAGTTGAATCAATGTTTTTCTATTTCTGTTAGTGGCCTATCAATCTGTTGTTGATAACTGCTAATTTGTATAACATCAGCAGATTATCTTCTGTGAGGTACCTAGTTGCTACCTTCAGTGACTTCAGATGTTTTAAGTCATTTTTTTTCTTGTCAAACACATTTTCACAGCATCTTCTACATTGTTCGCCAACTCCCAACCAATCACACAGTCAGAAAAGCCTTGATGAGGTTTTCCACTGTCTCTCTCCTGGTGTCCTTTTTCAGAATGATTATTAGATGAGGCAAACATTAGACAACCAACACAACAGTGAACGTTAATGTTATGGCATGTAAACCAGCGTTTATCCCTCTATGCTAACATGTACAACCTTGTCTTGTCTATCTGTGACCTTTTTTCTTATTTTGTCAGGTTTCAAAATGAAAATCAAATGAACAAAATCAATTTCTCTATCATCGTAATTAAATTGTCTGATTTTTAATCCTTCTCACCACAAATAAACGGCCAAAACTCTTGCAGAACCTTGATATTGATACGCTATTACCATAAATTACAACATTAATTTATGGACAAATCCCAAAATGTTACATCGCCAACAAAGAATTATAGCTTGACATTTTGGGAAATACACTCATTTGCGTTTTAGATGAGAAGATCAATACCACTCTCATATCACTACGTTGAACTATGAAGCTACAACTACCACTTAGCTTTGCTTAGCACCACGACTGGAAATGGGGAAACAGCTAGCCTGGCTGTATCTAAAGGTAACAAAATCTTGGCTGGGAGCAGTTGCCAGGCAACCAGCACAGCCCAGCCAGCCCAGAAATAGTCCGGCACATAACTGGTAGATGGATCCTGTTAAGTTTGGCAGGCTAGCTGTTTCCCCCTGTTTCCAGTCTTTATGCTAAGCTAAGCTAACTAGCTGCTGGCTGTAGTTTCATATTAGCCGTACGCACATTATGGTGGTATCAATCTTCTCAGCTAATGGCAAGAAAGTGAATAAATGTACCGGTATTTCCCAAAATGTCAAACTATTTCTTTAAGACCAGCTACCCTGAAGAAATCCAGCTAACAAATCCGGTGTGGTTAAAATGACACAAGCTGCCTTATCAGGAAACTTGGACATTGGAATTTATCTTCTACTAGCTAGCCAAACGCTTCCACGTGAAATTTGAATAGTAGAGGAATGTGAAATGTAAAAATCAATCTTCAGTGCATCTGCAGTGAAAACAGCATCAGCTGGCCTGTAAAGGTTACGTTCTTACACAAGTATTTCAGATATGGTAGTTCAATGAGGAGCTACTAAAAACTGCTAAACAGTTTTTACGACATGGCATAAAAAATGAAAAGCACAGTTTAAAACAAGATTTTCTTTCCCAGCCTTCCGTTGCTACCCTGTCAGTTACTTTAGGCAGTAATGGACACGGGAAAATGAGAAGAAAAAGGAAAACAAGCAGTGGAATATGATGCTTAATTTCTTTCCCCATAGTTAATCTATTGCTTTCTAATTTTGAGAGCTATTAATCTCTCTTCACTCTGTGCTTCTGCCTCCTCCAGGTCTCTCTCTTTCCCAGGAGCGCCACGGCCACTTGGCTGCCTTTGCTGTTGTTTTACCCCTGAGCTGGGGGTCATTGAGGTGGGTAAATGACATTGGCATCGACCATCAAAGTCAGCTTTGCTTTGCTCTGGCCCTTCAAACACAATGTTATTTCAACAGTAATTTTATGAGTTCTTTCTCTGCTGTTTACATCCACAGGGTCTTGCAGGCTCCTGATCTCCTGCATTTTGTCTTTCCGTTTGGAGGGGGTGTTGAGGTGAGGGAACCATTTGAATACCTCTCAGATCTCTTTGTGTGTTTGTACAGTATACATTTATTTACCTTGGCAGCACTGAATCTCACATCTCAGACACATCTCAGGAATCTAAACCTTGCATAGAGAATACAAGACAAGAGATAATGATGACTGAAGTAAAAGTTTGGTTTAATTGCTAATTATATCAATACAGTATCAGTATCAGTGCAAAAAATGTAAGTGTAAGATCGATATTGTAAGATACTGTGAAAGCACACTGTCAAGGCCAGAAACCATAAGAAAGTTGGCCAGAATATATTGTTTCTATCCAAATGTTAATTTTACGAGATAAAATCATTTCATTCCAGTCAATATTGCAGATATTCAATGTCATGTAATCCTCTTCAACAGAAAATTCAACCAACACTTAGGTTTTAATTTTGTGTATCAGCTCTTTTCGCAAGAGTTTGTATGCATGTCATGTTGAAGTGACATTATCCATGTTTCCAGGCGTGCTGTCCATCATGTCGGTGTTGAGGAAGGAGATGGAGAAGTACAGGGACATAGACGAGGACGAGCTGCTGAAGAAACTGTCAGAGGAGGAGCTGCAGCGATTAGAGGATGAACTAGAGGAGCTGGATCCTGATGTAAGTTTATAATATAAATTCCATATGGAGGAGCTTCTGTCACTGTGTTGGTGTCAGTGGAGAGTTATATGGTCATAACAGAGCCGCATGATGTAATATACTGCAGTATGCTGTATATTGCTATAACTGCATGTCTTTGTGTTTTGTGTTAGCTAATTTCTGTTTTTAGCCAGTCAAACTGTGTGAAGTGCAAAACATTTGAATGCCCTTGAACGTACTCCTGAGTAAATGTCTGTAATGTAAATAATGGTTTCCACAGTATTAGTACAGTGGCAGCTGATGGACTGTGCTTTGAATGCTGCGTGGACAAAACCAGCCAATCCAAAGTCTACTAACAGGAAGACAGTTAGCGTTACTGCACAGTGTGACCGTTGTTGTGGCCGAGTAGCGTTTATATTCTCTGACTGATCAAACTAAAGAGGATGTGTGAAATGTGTATGATGACCCACAGTTTTTACAGCAATCGTATGCTCTATGATAAAAATAGGTAAGACAATGGGAGAAAATAAAACTGTCAATTTTATCCAATTGTAGAAACTTTCAAGTTGTTGTTTGAGGGTGTACATTATTTGGCCAGAATTGTAACAGCTTAAATAAACAAGTAATAATCTCTTTTGCCAGCAGCAAGAGTAACTGGATGCAACATAAAAAGATAAAATCACAGTGTGGGTCAGTATAGCACAGATGCAATAATGGGTTAACTTGACCAAATACCCATGGGTAGAAAACCACCCAAAACAGGGGTTGTTTTGATCTAGTAACTCAATAATAATGTAAAAAATAACACTAACACCGGGTCAAAACTACTGGGTAAAATGAACCAATATTACATCTGTTATATTAACCCACACCGGGTCGATTTTTAACCCAGTGATTCTTGGTGTGTAGAATATTAATATAATAGAATATAAACATTATACAGTGCATACAGGTGTATATATTTTAGTGCTTAGTGATGAGTTTATTAACCAATTAGTCGATTGACAGAAAAGTTTGTAGCGACAAAATTCCAGCTTCTCGGACATGAGGCTTTGCTACCTTTCTGTGTTTTACATCATTATAAATTGAATACATTTGTTTTTGGACTGTTGGTTGGACAAAACAAACTGTTTGAAGACACCATCTTTGGATCTGCGGAATGGTAATTAGCTTTTTTTTCTTGCTATTTTCTGACATTTTAAAGACAATTTAGCGAAAAAATAATCAATTAATCCACAATGAAAATAACCATTAGTGAAATACATGAGTGAGGAAGTATAGGAAACACTGTTGGTTATTAAGGCTAAAGTGAAACTGAGCCAACAGAGATAAATTCTAGGAAATACTATTTAGTCGCCTTCTTCCCTATCATTTACAGTATTTCTCTGTTTGTATTAAGTGCAGTGGGAGGCTGAGTGGCGTAAATGTGCGTAAATTGTTAGTCATTGCGCTACAGTAGGTACAGTACATCCGTTATACTTGTGTTTAGTTTCTGTTGCTTCTTTATGATATGTTTATTTCTGCATCCACCACCAGCTTCGTACCCTCAGTGATGCATCGTGGGTCGAGGTGGTGACAGCAGCTGTAATAGCTTTCTGATGAATGTCTAACTGCTCATACAGAGACTGGATTCCCCCTCAATGCAAGGATAACAGGAAGGGTATAATGTGCAGGACTCAGTGTGTGTGTGTGTGTGTGTGTGTGTGTGTTATCGAGACTGATGCCAGCAGTGAGTGACCGGATGGACTCCATGACGTAAACAGAAGAAACAGTGAGAGGCAGTGTGTGCGTGCTTACCTTGTTTGTGCCTGTTTATGAGGGTAACCCGTTGCACAACAGTTAAGTGCCCGTTTGCTTTGAAACGCACTGAAACATTCCCAGCAAGGCTTCCCACATCAGTTCCAGTAAGCCATTGAAAAAGCCTCCTCATGTTGGACAAAAAAACAGCATGTCTGCCAGCTGTACTGTAATTGTTGAAAGATAAAGTTATTGTCAGTCATCAAGAGAACATGTAGTATTTTCAGCACATACAGTACCGCCCCACAGTCATACAGTGACACACCACAACTTGGACTAGATCATACTGTTTACTTTTTCTAAGACAGCGTAGTCTCATCCTTTGTGGCTATAACTTGAACTCTGTAACATTTTTTGATTTGAGCTTTAACATCCTTTTTAAAAATGAAATATGGTTAATACAAATCTCATGTACCTAGATTACTGGTAACATATCTCAAATCATGGATAGTTCACTCTTAAATGAAAATATTTTATATTTTTCACTCACTAATTCATATTTTTACTGAGAATTTTAGTGGCTTTCAGCTCATTGTTTTGGTTTTGCAAACTGCAACTTTACTGTTTTGGTTAACTGAACTTTTTTTTAATAATAGATAAACCCTCTGTTTGCTACCTGCCCAGCACCAAATGGTTAACACACAAAGTTAGTGACTAGCTAGTGAACACAGCTAAAGAGCCACATGTTTTTCTCATTAGTTGGTGGAGACCAAACCGAAGCTAAAAGGATATATTGGTCTCACATTCATCAGGTGGCCAGAAAACATGACTCCAAATAAATGCTAACGTTGCTCTGTATGTTCTGGATGTGTAAATAGTTTAGATTTGTTCATGTTACATTCATGTGCTAATAGATGACGTCTGTGGCTGCTGAGAGGAAGAGAGAGAGAGACAGAGACCAAATGAGTTAGGGGTTGGAATGACAGGGAAAAAGACCAGAGGAAAGTACAGTTTGAAGGGACAGGAAAGAAAGACAGAGTCTCATGCTGGTAAAAATAACATGCTGGGACTGGGAGTGTGCCTGTTATCTACAGCTGAAAGAACGTGTGACATAAAAAGCTTGGCAGTGATGGTGTGATATACTCCTGGCTATACTATAAATACCTCTCTAAGTCACATGAACATTTATGGACCACGACTGGAAAGACAGAATGAGAGATTACCTCCAAAGAGAGTATTTCAAACCAATCATGTAAATGTGTAAATTGTTTGGTTTGTTTTTAAAAATGTGTTTGCTGCTTTGGCAATATTATTCCTTGGAAGCTTTGACTGAAGGAAGAGGAATAAGGGTGAGAGGCAAACAGAGAGAGAGAGAGAGTTATGAGGAGAGAGAGACCTCTGAGTGCTGAGAGGACTGATAAGATATGAAGCTATAAGTAGCACTTGTAATAGTTTGGTTTTGAATGTTGCTTTAGGTTGAAAATAACACGATGAGCAGCAAAGCTCTGGGAAATGTCTTGGTCCTGTGTACCACCATCTGTGTATCTATCTCACTTTGCTTTAATACTGTAATACTTTTGTTGTATTTTTGTTGTCTCTCTCCTAAAAAAACCCCAAAAGTGTTTTAAAATAATGTAATGCAAATAATACTGTATCAGTGTTGGGCATAATTTGATAGTAATGTTAATGAATACCTGCAAAATGTATGAAAAGTGAGTGTGTATTCTCTCACTGGGGTTTGTGTGCTTTTGTTTTTTAAACAGGTTTCTTTTAAACTTACTAATTACTAATGTGCCCTTCTTTTATTAGTCTATTTTATTTATTTGGTGAGTTTTTATCTCATTTATTGTTATTTCCACATATAACAGGCAAAATGTAGAGGACGTATCAGATCTTGCCACTTTTAATGTATAGCTACAATCAGTTAAAGGTGTCCTAATTTCCAGGCATCTTTAAATGTTAATTACTCAGAATAAAAGACTGAGGTTGAAGATTTACTCTGAGCAAGAAAGGTCTCTTCCATTTAAGTCACCACAAACCATGTAAAATCAAAGATCGTGCAGGATTTGTTCCTCACCCCTGACTGGAGTGCTGCTCAGAAAGAGTGCACTCAGTGGTACCACTGGTGCCTGGAAGAAATATAATGGAGATCAGTGATTTATTGAGTTGTATTACTGTAGCAAGGAAGAAATGCTGGAGTAATTTGTTCTGCGTTGTTCTGCGCTGATGTTGCAAGGTATTACAGGACTTAACTACTATGATAGGGAGAAAGAAGTGAGACAAACTCAGAAAAAAAACGTTTTTTTTCCTCAATACCCAGCGCCAGTCCTTTACATCATGTCAATTCTCATCCTTGTCTAGAATGCGTTGTTGCCGGCTGGGATGCGGCAGAAGGACCAGACAAAGAAAGCTCCGACAGGAGAGTTCCAGAGAGACAACCTGCTGGCCCATCTGGAGAAACAGGCCAAAGAGCATCCTGACAAAGAAGACCTGGTGCCCTTCACAGGGGAGAAGAGAGGTAAGAGCTTGTTTTCTCATAGTAAAGATTAAAAAAAAGTGGCTTTGTCTGGCTCAAAGCACTGTTTTTATCAAGTGATAACAGATGATAAGAACATTGGATGTCTGCACTGTTTGGTTTCCCTAAATATTAGAGATAACTGAGTTATCCAAGAATGTGAGCTGAGGAGAGGGTGGACTCAATCTTGGAGATGTAGTTGGAAGAAAAATGTAAATGGATGAATAATGTACCTGTTTAAATGCTATGCTCAACCCTGGAGAAGATTCAGATTAATTCTCAATTAATCATGGCCTAAACTAAGCCACAAACCATACAAGGTGTCTGAGGAAACCCTAAAGTCAGAGGTCTCTCATGGGAATCTCAGGTATCCATGAGTAGGAGGATTTTATTTATTCCCTAAAGGGTGATTAGTTCCACAAGACCACCCCTCACCAGGCCTTGTTGGACCTGTCAGCAAGCCCTGCACCAGTGTAGTGTGGACACAGAGGTGTGTGATGGATGGTGAGAGATACCAGACATCTCTACGTGAAACTCTAGAAGGTCTCCCTGCTGTCACTTTCGTCATGTTCTTCTTTGCTGGTGTTGTTGCTTTAGTGCACTTGTCTACTTAAAAGACACTTTAGTGCATTTCAATTTCATTTCACAGACCAGCTGTAAAACTAGCAGGTGGGGAAAGTGAATGAGTAACAATCTCCCCTCCCTCACCACCTACAGCCAGTTAGCTGCGAAGCAGAGCATGTTAGTTTCTGCAGCAGTTTCTGCACCCTGTTCAAAGCTGTCTGTCATCACCCTCCACTCACACTGAGACAAAGCCCACTACAGTTTTGTTCCATAGCCTAGCTTGAAACTTGTCACGACTTTTAACAGTGTGCTAAACAGTGTGGAAGGATGCAGCGGTATGCCTGGGAACGAGAGAGGACACAGGTAGCTTTCAAAAAGTTGCTCAGTGCTCTGAGCAAAATCTCGCCTCTCTGCTGCCAGCAGCCTGTGTTTATGTGGGGGTCAACAAATGTCTGGCTGAAACTCAAGGAGCTGACCCCCCACACACACAGACACACACACACAGATATAGCAGACCTATCAGTAAAGACACAAATCTCTGGGTCTTTACAGTCAGTCAGACATAGTGACGACAGCCTGTGGTCAGGTGTGACGTGGTGAAGGGATACTCACCTCAGGCGGCCCGGATGTTATGTAAGAGAGCTTGTTTGGACAACAGGACCGGGTCAGAGATCTCTGTGTGACATTTACATTTGAAACACTTAGTGCTGTATATACTTGATTTCAATATGAGTAAGTTAATGGTCTTCATTGTTTCTGTAATTCAAACTGACTTACTGAGGAAATATGTTTCTTCTGCCTATATAAAGGTGAAAGGTCTGTTATGGTTTGATATATTTTCTATGTACCAAGTGAGCTGTATCTGTGTAGCACTGCTGCCGCGTTCATGTCATATTGGAGTTAATGTAATTACAAGTTTCCGCCTTGTGAAAAGCGAAAGGTCCGATATATCCGACTTGGAGCCTCAGTTTCAGGGTCCTGGTACTGCGCATGCTGTCAGACTCACTGTCACACTGTCATAACTTACTGGGACACTTTCATAGAGCAGCACCATCGTTAATGTTATTAATAACACCTGTGCTTTTCCTTCTACGACGAGTCGAATTGTTGGCTGTGAAAAAGGCCATTTGGAAGTTTGTCATATTTGTTACATGAAAAACATTTATAGAAAAATGTGCTTAGAATCAGCAAAGTATCAAAATAGTATTGTTTGATATACCACAGGTATCATTGTATCACTGGTATTGAAACTTTTATATACCCTAAATATCTCACGGAATAAGTGTAAAATGCACAGCCGTCATCATGTTAAGTCATGTTTAAAGGCCCTACACAGCTATTGTCCATCCACTGTTTTCACTTATTTGCCTAATTGGACTCCTCCTCAGGACTGCGTAGGCTTGATTAACATCTGTTGCACCTGTTGGAGCAGGACACCGTACACCTTATTAGTACATTGACTTTGGTGACTTCATGTAAATCCCAGCTAAACTCCACCCAACTTCCACCTGAGCAGATGTCTAATTAGCCAGCATAAGTGAAAACACCTGTGTGAGGGTGAAGGGGGGACCTTTGATTCACAAAATGTCATCAGCTAAGGGTTAGTGTGTATATGTCTTTGTATTGAATCTCTCCACTCATGTTGTAGGGAAAGCCTGGGTGCCTAAAAAGATGGTGGACCCCATCATAGAGAGCGTGACTCTGGAGCCGGAGCTAGAAGAAGCCCTGGCTAGTGCTTCTGATGCTGAACTCTGTGATATCGCAGGTAACATAATCACACTTCCTCACAGTCACATGTCCTATATGCATTTAGGCTTATTGGTTTTCTCTCATTTATCACCAAATACACACAAAGTGTTTTAAAAATGGATTTTTACCTGGACTTTGTGTTCCTGCGTCAAAAAGCTGTTTCATTTCCTACTTTAACAAGACACTACTTTTACCTCAGTTTGTCTGTTATCAGAGTCCTCGTGGTGGAGACAGTTTGAAACGTACTTACGTCAGTAGAGTGAAGAGAAAAAATGGGGAGAATTCAATCAGATTTTCATCCTTTTCTTTCATCTCATATGTTCATAATATAAAAAAATCCAGATAAACTTTTGGATTTTTGATTTTCTTTGAAAAGTAAAAATGAACCCAAAAAAATCCACAAAAAACAGGCACACTCCCACATACTCACATAAAAGCATCTGAATGAATGATATTCATAGACTGGATCTGACCTGTTGAATGTGTCTGATTATTCTTCACCTTCATCTTCTCTCACTAATCATTGTAAACACCATCACGGCCTCGACTTCCCCTCATTCATTTACTTTTCCTTAATCCAAATCTTCTCCATTTCCTCTAGCGCTCCTTCCACCTTCCCTCCACCCTTCCCCTTCTTCCCTCCATCAGTCCCTCCACCTCCTCCATCCCTGCTGGATATCCCTGTTCGCTAGCTGAACACCACCCGGGGTATCTGTAGACTGCACGCAGTGTTTGCATGGAACGATTCTGGTCTTTCTGTCATGTTCATGTTGTCAGCTTGTGTTAAGGAGACGTTTAGCAGAGCCATGCAGCTCGACTCAGTGACACCTTCAGACAGTCGGGTGTCTGTACTGTACATGCATTACACAGGAATTGCCATCGATTCTGTGTAATATATGGTAAAATCATTACTGTGGCAAATATTTTGCTGTGTGTACAAACTTTTAACATATTTGGATCACTCCACATTTTGCACATTGGTGTGATTAATGTAAAATATGTATTTTAACAAAAAGAATTCCTATATTTAGTAATACTCATTTTTTTAAAACATGAATTTTACGTATCATATGAATAGTTTTAAGGCATTATAATACAAGTTGTTTAAGGACACTTAAACCTTCAAAATAGTATTTTGTTCCAGAAAATTACAGTATGCTAGTTAATTAGCAAGATATATATATATATATATACACAACTCTAAATACTACATTAAATCTATTTGTGAGAGGGATATATTACAGCATGTAAACACATTAAGTTTTAACCACTACCTGGGTCACTACTACTTGCATTAGCATTGCAGAAATGTATTATCAAACAACACTGCTGCTTAGAGCAGAGGTTGAAGCACAACAAGTCCCTGGAGTTGTTGAAGGTAACATGTCTCACTTCTACTAAGATCAGCTTGGTAGCGTGTGTTCCCTTGTTGTTTATGTCTTTGCAGACTGTTCTGTTCTCATGCTCTCCATCTGTCTGAGGTGATAATTTCTCTAAATTGTTTCTTTTAGAGTAGCTGCTCAGTCAAAAACACATATTTCAGATTCACTGCAGCCAGGACACAATTCCTAACTTGACATCCTTTATAGTCATGATGCAGCAGGTGGAGTATCACATCAGTCTGTAGTCAGCCAACAGAGGGCAGGACTTCAGCTGTGGCTGCAGAAACCAAAGCCCACTACATGTTACCAATTAAACTACTGTACCTGAAACCTTACAGCATACAACTGCTTGATCGCTGAAACAGTGACAGTGTCAGGTTTGACTTGCTTGTGATGCTGCAAGCGCTGATGTGCTGTCTGTATTAGCATGGTGGTCCACTGTATGGCTGTAACTAGACAATCATTAAATCTGTTGACTCTTTCAGCATTCCTCTCTGTCTCTCTCTGTTTCTTCCTTTGACCCTCTGTTCATTACCTTCATTTTTTCCCATCCTCATTCAGTCTTCTTGCTGTCTTCCAGCTATCCTGGGTATGCACACCCTGATGAGTAACCAGCAGTACTATGAAGCCCTGGCCAGCAGCACCATAGTCAACAAGCAAGGCCTCAACAGTACGCACATGCTTGCACACATGCACTAAAACTTGTGTAACTGAGTCTTTTATTTGCAGAAATCTGCCAGTTGCATGACCTGTCTTCACTTGGTTAAAGCACAGAGACATTTGGTGTAAGGAACAAGTAAAAGTGTCCTAAAGTAAAGCAGATCACTCAACTAGTTTGAAGAAAATATCAGCCTCATTCAAGAAAAATGTTGAAGCGAGTTGACTTGGACTGGAGTCAAGTAAAATGATCTCATGTTGGCAGAATGTTGGTTTATTTTACCAAAGATGATAGGCTCAGTCTTTTTTTGCACTCCATGCATGCACAAATATAGTTACACACATTAACCCTCATCCTACCAACATATTTAACATGCAAGGACTACCGACTAAACTACTGTAAGAAACAACCATCATAGCAAAATGTTACCTTATTTCTTCTCAAAACATTATTAGTTATGTAATAAATGTCATCTGAAAAAAAACAAACATTATTATTATTTTAGGAAAGTTAATTTGCAGTTAATTTGTATTTCTGACTTTGAACATGATCTTACCTTTGGAAGAGCAGTATTTAGGAAATCTGTGTCTGCTGCCTCTGTCTGTCTCCTTCAAAATGACTGACAGAGTGCTCCTAACCACCACCACCCCCCAAACATGAACTCAGTAAATAGTTCCATCTGTTAAAACTGCATAGGCAGAATGGGGTGCTTTTCCCCCAGGTCCCCAATGCATTGTTATTTTTAAAAAGCACTAATTAAAACAGAAAACAATGACCTGAAGTCATTGGGAGCAAATTGATTGACAAAGTCATGAAAAATTAGAGTGATAGAATAAAGCACCTGTTAGATATGACAAAAAGTATACCTGTGGGGTCTGCGGGTACCCCAGTCAGTAGGATGACGGTTAAAACTACGTCAATATGTAGATAAAACTAAGTGTATGCAGACACTCGTACATTGTCCTATAGCTCCTCCAGATATAACACTGATGATTCATCTGTTTATCTTGCATTACACAATGTAAACTATGGCATTCTGATATTACTTTTATACACCCATCACACACACACACACACTCACACACACACACGTTAATAAGCCTTTGTTTATCCTGCATGGTGGCTCATCCTATAGAGTCTCCTCCAGCTCTAAACAGAGCGATGCCGAGCATCTCGCTTCCAAATATGACCATCTCTCATAAAGAGAACGGGCTATAAACTTGTGATTCGCCTGCTGTAGTTGTCAGTTGCTTTGTTTTCAGTACTGACACACAGGATGGCACATAAAAAAAATGTGTTTGAACAATGAGGGTTTTTTTTTTTCGTTATTGTTTGAGCGTTGTTTCCCATGGAGACAACGAAGATCTGTATTTCAAAAGCAAACAGTGACATCTTCGACTTTTTTCCTAATCTGATACTGAGAAATCCATAATATGCTGTAAATTGGATGTTAATGTAAATTAGTGTCCCAATATTACTGTAGACTTACAGAAAGTGTTAATACTGACCAAAACGTTGGTGCAAGCTGATTATATAACTCACTAAATCACAGACGACCAACCTCATTTACTGATACATGAAATAAAACACACATTTATTGCTCCAGTAAGCTTTAACTAAATGTATTTTTTACATGTTTTGTCACTGCCAACATTTTCCAAAGTATCCTGTTCTGTTTTATCTTCATTTCACCACTGCACAAAATAATTAAGGGACTTGGAACTTGCTTGAGTTAAATAATACATCACACTCAACATCACATCTGCTGCTGTGGTAGTAAAAGTTCACTGTGATGGATTACATATATTAAGAAGATGTCTTGTATGTAAATGTATTTTCAGGTAAAAGTAAAACTGTATATGCTATGGTATACTTCATCAAAAGATAGCCTTAAAAAAACTAAGTTAAAAATGTGATTTAGTGATTTTGTAAATGTGGTGTTTTCTCTTCAGTTAAAGGATGACATGCTCCTCTGTAGATCAAAAAAGTTCACTTTGGAATCAGCAGAGAGCCCCATAATTAAGAGTAATATTTAACATCATCACTGACTGTGGGAAAATGTTGTACTTTCATGAACAGTATAGAAGGCAATGCAGACAGATGCATTAACAGAGTCTCAAGCAATCAACTGTCCAGATAATACTGTTTACAGTGTTCGGGGACGTAGATTTAGAAATCCTTAAATGAGTGTTGTTCCCACAGTAAGACTAATTCAATCACCTGTCCCGACTGTCTCCTGCTGTGCATGAGTGTGTTCTGTAAATGTGTTGTAGGTGTGATCCAGTGCACCCAGTACAAACCAGTCCCTGATGAAGAGCCCAACTCCACTGACGTAGAAGACACCCTGTTGAGAGTGAAGAGGAACGACCCTGACCTGGTTGAGGTCAACCTCAACAACATCAAGGTAAGAGAGTGTGTGTGTGTGTGTGTGTGTGTGTGTGTGTGTGTGTGTGTGTGTGTGTGTGTGTGTGTGTGTGTGTGCACATATTCTGTTGAGGATAACAAGAGAGGGGATGAATTTAATCCTGTATTTTCAAACTCAAAAGCAACAGGGTTTGACTTTGGATTTATTTTGGATTTGGACGGCCTGCTTAAACTGAAACTCTATTAATTATAATCGTCTCTCCCTGATAGTATTTTCTTGTATTTACCACTGAAGAAAACTAAACTTTGTCATATAAAAAATACGTATCATATTTGATTATGTTCCCAAAGCAGAAACTAAATTTTGGTGCACAAAATTTAGTTTCCACATTTTAATTTTTGCAGATTAAATTTTGAAAGCTACTTTTCAAGAAATAAACTCAAATCATATATTTTGTAAATGTGTAATAAAATGAATTTCTTGGAACACTGCACAAAATGTTATTTCATGAAACATGAACAAGTTTTGGATTTAGTGTGAAGAATGCACATTTAATCCCACAAAATCAGTTTTGTTTATGATATTCATGGACTAACGTGTTGCCTCACAGATGCAGTGCAGAAAAATCCTCTTAACTGTAAATTATATTTTGAATGACTGAAATCACGAAAACAGAACCTTTTTTTTAAATAAAAACACGGAAACCTAAATGAATCGTTTTGCTTTTTTGGATCTGAGAATAAATAATGTATGAAACATATAACATTTACTGAGCTGTAATGTTTTGATGTTTATCTGAACCCAGAACATCCCCATCAAGACTCTGAAGGCGTACGCTGAGGCTCTGATGAAGAACACTGTGGTGGAGCGGTTTAGTATTGTAGGAACCAGGAGTAACGACCCTGTAGCATTTGTAAGTCACAACTGTAACACTGAACACAAAATGCTGCACAGAATGTAATGGTTTGGATTAGTTTGATTGATCTGTGGGGTTGCACTGTTCTTAAAAATGCACAGTTTGCCGTTTTTATAGTATCATTTCATTATTAACACTTTTTTGTTTTCAATATTTAATCTGAGTAACTCTTTATTTTAATGCAAATCCTCTTTTATGGAGGAAAAAGTGCTGTCTCTTTTTCTGTCTTTTTTGCCTTTAAAATGTTCCACCAACCGCCTTGTGTTAGTTATCAGTTATTGTGATAATAGCACTAATAAAGTATAGCTGATCATATTTTTATTAAGTATCAGTGGGGTTAAGGTCTTCCTAATAACTCGTGTTGCACATCATCCCTCTATCACTTTCCATTATTTTTGTATCTAATAAGACATGTGCATTAAACAGTCTTGCAAAGTCACTTTATGATGAAGTATACCTCATTCTGGCAACCAGACACTGGAGTAAAGAGCAAGTGGCTGCAAAGCAATGAGTGAATTAAGATCCAGTATGTGCTGTGTGTTTCCTCAGGCCCTGGCAGAGATGCTGAAGGTGAACACGACGCTGAAGAGCCTGAACGTTGAGTCCAACTTCATTACCGGGACAGGAATTCTGGCCCTCATAGAGTCACTGCAGAATAACACCACGCTACAGGAGCTCAAGATAGACAATCAGGTACCAACTGGCACACACACACACACACACACACACACTCTCAACCCACTTGCACAGAGTACATGCAGACTCGTACACACGTACCATGCATAGAAATGTGAGTGTGTGTGTGGGTGTATGTGTCAGGTAGTATACACAGGCCATCTTTGCCACTTCAGTGTAATGCGCCCTGATTGCATTGTGATGTGTCATACTGCACAGTTGTGCATGTGTGACTCACCGCTCGCTCATTAGTTTTCTTTCCTGCATCTCCCATCTTTCTCCTGGCTTCTTTTGCCACTTGGCTCCACTGACTGATTGATTGAAATTATTGATTTATTGAAATTATATAAAACCGAGATTGAAAAAGCATGTTACCCCCTGGCGCTTCATCCTCTGTTGCCATGGAGATCACCACCTTATCTGTAGTGGCACTGGTAGTCATCAGTTGTGTACTCCTCTTCTTGTCCCTTTCTTTTTTTTACCCGCTTTTAATTCTCTCTCTACTTCTTGTATCTCCTCCTCCATCCCTCACTCCCCGCACCCTCTCTCTCTCTCCAAACTCCAGAGCCAGCCGTTAGGCAACAAGGTGGAGATGGAGATAGCCAGCATGCTGGAGAAAAACACCACGCTGTTGAAGTTTGGATATCATTTCACCCAGCAGGGCCCGCGCCTCCGAGGCTCCAATGCCATGATGAACAACAACGACCTGGGTGGGTTACACACACACACACACACACACACGCAGACATGTCTGCAGCATTGAATCCTGGAAACAGACGCGTACAAACACACATTTTATATCTGCTCTGAGAAACTGATTTGGGAACGTGACAAGAGTTAAACTGATAACGTGTCTGTATTTGATGACTGATTCACCCCACAGCAGCGTTGGTCGTTACGTGCGTCAGTGCTGACACTTTATCTTCACTATATCTCCTTGGGTTCTACTTTAATCAGACTGTAACAGAAGAATCGGAGTGATATCATTAGCCGGTAACTCAGTAGTACGGCCAGAAAGCCCCAGCCAATCAAAACAGCGGCTTCCTGAGTTATGACATCAGCACTAATAAAAGACTCTGTGCATGAGAGAGAGAACAAAATGAAACTGGTGGAAGAAATGGTTCACTAACTATTAATTCTTGTATTTGCTGATTTTTTTTTTTCTGAATTTTACATTTTCTACAGAGTGATAGAAGTCACAGTCTCAACAAAAATGTAACCTTATAAGCTTCAGAAAATTAGTACTGGTTCGGTTTGTCTGTGAGTGTGTTTGTTCTTGAACGTAATCTAAGAAGCAGTTTAATGTTTGGAGGGTGAGATTAAGTGTGAATCGATGCCATTTTGGCTGTCTTCACCTCCACCAAAGGTTCAGTTCAGAATTATGATTACATTTGGATATGGTTTATGGGCTTTTGTGCCTAATTAGTCTGGTTATATTGTGTCATAATCCACCTGAAGTTAAATGTATGTGTCATAATCTTGTCATAACGTTTTCCTCCCCCCGTCGTCGTTAAGCCCGGGTCGTCAGGTCAGAGTCGGATGGCTCCTTCACCCTCACTCTGTCTGTCCCCGAGCTGGAGAGGGCCTTCGGGAAAAAGTTCAAGTCCAAGACAAAGTAAAAACAGAAACACCAACACCGCACCGTTTGACCGCTCAGCCTTGCCTTTCTTCTGCCAACATCACCTGGGTCTTTTCCAGACCACCGGAAAGCGCTGCCACCACCTGTCGTACTGCTCTGAGAGCTTCTGTTGCCTCTCCACGGCACCTATCATCACTTTCCTTCTTTTCATCTTCTAGTCATCTCTGGTTTGCAAAGACCACTGACCGAGTCTCCCAAATTTAGCTGTTGTTGCTCTCCAGTCCCCACCATAGCCAGAATAGATTCTTTTGTTGCCACAATTTCTTTACATTTACCAAAAAAGTGTATGAACCTCTACCCAGCAAGGCAACACACTGGACAGTATTGAAGTCTGGAAGATCCAGAAACAGGGAGATAGGACAAAAAAATCTGAGAGCACTCAACTTTTGCTCAACAGAAATAAAAGTAAACTTGACCATGAAATATTACTGAAGTAATTGCAAGGCTAAAATGACCCGTACTTTTGAAATACAGAAGAATAAACAGCAGAAAAGATTAATTTGCAAAGGCTGCTTCTGACTCAAACTCACTGGACAACAGCATCACTATTTACCTCTTCTGTCTTTGAAATCTGACTGGACGAGATGAAACTGTCTTCTTTCGCTTGCTGTAGTACTTTTTGGGAGTTCCATCTTCTTCTGGCTGTACTGTGAAGCTGCAGAAACCTTCATGGTCTGCATCACTTTCTCAGTAATAAATCGGTGCTGTGGTCTATTCTTTGGCCACTTTATTTATGTTTCTTCTTGGCCTTTTACTCATTTGATCATTCTTTTCTCCTGATCTGCTGTTTCTACTGTTCCTGCATTGTCTGGAGGCATCTGGCCTCCTCTGTCCACTCTTCTGCTCTTATCCAAAGCTACCTGCAAACCTGGCAAAGTGGGCAACTGTGCTGGGGCCACAAACCCCTCATTTGCCCCAAAGTCTCCAGCTTCGCTATGTGGCAATTTGTGTGTTTATAATTGAATACATTGCAGATGTGTTTGTTAAATCTGTATGCACCACTAAATTACAGTATAAACTGAAAGGTCTTTCTCCTTGTTTCCCTCCTTCCTCCTTCCCTCTCATCCTTTCGCCTCTTTTTTTCTCCATCTGTCATTCTGTCTCTTCTTCCTCTGTCTCATCATCTCGTCTCCGTCTACAGTAAGAAAGAGAAGGCTTGAGGGAGGACCCATCTTCCCCAAGTGTCGGATGAATGTGTAGAAACCAGGGCTGCCCTCAACCCACCATCTTTCAAAACCCTGTCTTCAACCCTCTTCAGCCTCACACCCTCCAATGGCCAGAAGACCACGCCCATCATGTCAGGTTCAATTGTTTGGGGTTCGAAGGCAATCTCTGAACTCCTTCTACTTTCCAGACTCTTTTTTTAGTAGATATTAAAGGATCCAATGGGATTAATCAGCTTTCAGTGCATGCAAAAGGTGAGATTGTGTACTTATTTTTTGTGCTCTGAAGTTTGAATTTTGACTTAGGTTCCAGGCTTGAACATTTGTCGCTCTTTGTATGAACTAACCAGGTAAGGCTTACTTTGTCATCATGAATCCTTTAATATCTCAAGTGTCTAGATTCCTCAATAAAGGGGGCTGGAGGTCTGGTTTTGAATGAGGGCCAATTGAAAGGCGACGGGACACTTTAAGCAATCCCTGTTTCTATTGATGAGTTGAATGAATTCTAATTATTATTATCATGCTGTAAATGAGTTGTTCTGTCATTACTGTTGTTCCCAAAAGTTTCTGAAGTTGCTCCAAGGTCAACACACAATATTTTATTGTATTTCTACCAATTATACACCAAAGCCAATGTCCCATTTGAATTTCATAGACCTAAAAAAAAAAAAAAACTCAGAGAAATACTGTATTATTGGATTTTGACCTGATTGTAAAAATCTGATGTTGTGGTCTTTTTCCTATTGGGTCTAAACAGTATTTCTATACAGATTCTTCAGTAATGGACAGATAGATTTATAAACCTGGCTACTGTGAGATTTGTCGCTATATACAGAGTATATTTATTTGTGACAGACCTGGGAAAGAGTCAGAAGCCATTCAAATACTTGACATAGCTTGCATTGATTGTGCTGGGTGGTGTAGTAGCTTGTGTAAAAATGTTTCTGTAAATGAAAATGTACACTCTAATTACACTTTACATTATTCAGCATGTATTATTACCAGTCCCTGCAGAGCATTCCTGCTAGCTGGGAATGGCAACTCCAGTTAAAGTTTTATTTGCTGAAATGAGATATTCTATGAACCCACTGTAAAATATCCATCTGTTATATAGACTTTATTGTCTACAACAGTCAGACCATAATAACCCAAAGTAACTGCGAGTATTTGAATGTACTTCTGTTACATTTTCAACCAGGTCTGGTTTGTTGATTGTGTTTGTTTTATTTTTATTTACTGGAGCTAAATGTGTGGTTTAATATGAAATGGGTGGTACTGTTGACTTACTGTTTATTACAGGTTTCACATTAACACCTCACTCCACGTTTGGAGTAATTTAGTAATGAATGGTAGACACAGATCTAAAAACACAGGAAACCTCTAATGTCTTTACAGCTGTCAGATTACACAGATCCATTTAAATTCAACAAATGTTAACAGACTTTCAAAATGCTTGTTGGCTGTGACAGGTCTTAAATCACCCACTGAACATCTGAAATATGGTTTCACACTCTGATCCTGGATTGGTCCTTTAAGAGTTCACGATGGAAATGTTCTTCTCATCAAGGTCTGACTGTGAATGCATGTTTATGTCCTTGTTACCAATTCCAACTACACAGCTGCACGTTGGTAGTGATAAACGCTGCTGTTAATTTTGCAGCACCTAATGGGATTTCTTCTAACTTTAAAGTTAACAGCAAAACAAGAAAAAGAAGGGTTAGCTGCTATCTAACCAGGAACTAGAGCTAATATGTTGCTGGCTGAAAATAAAACAGCTCCAGTAAAAATCACCAGAAATGGTGTGCACTCTTGTTATTTTTTAATGGCTCAAGATGAAATGGGTCTGTAGTTCCTGCTTAAAGAAAATGGGTAAACTACCAGTTGCAGACTCGAAGGTAAAACAGACCCTTGTGTACCATCCATGTTTCCTTGATGTCAACAACTGTACCCGATACTGACACTCAGAGATAAAAATGACAGCATGTTTAAGGGTTAGGTAACCCATTTAATGTTATTTAATATCACTGCTTTGTTACTTTCTCGTCAGTACTGTGGGTGTTGTTTAGCAAATGGTAATTATGGATGTAAACATTTGTAAAACAATAAGTAATTGAATGCTAAAGGTAAAAGGACGAGGACTCCTGCCACTCGCAGTCATGGTGTCCTGTTCTTTTCTTCTGTCTAGTGTTTTATGATATTTTAGTGCTTGACTGTGTTTTGTTAGATAGTTCACCTTTTTTTGGTTGAATTTTTGTTTATGAAATAAATAAAGCTTGAAAATAATGTCTTTGTTCTTAAACTTTCAGTGCATTTGGTTGGATATGTATGCTGCGGTGTTCTCCCATATAAAGACAACAGTGACACTCTGTGGCAAAATGGAAGAAATACACCAAGTCTGTTGAGTTGGACTTTCCATCTCTCCCTATATTGCCCTCTTCAGACCAACAACACTGCTACACTTCTGCTAGCTGTGTAGTAAAGCTGCAAATGCAGTGATCAAAACTTAAAACGCATTTACTTTTAATGACTTCTGGTTCTCTTCACAGAGAGACTCTTGTTCCCAATGAAGAAAAATAATTGTCAGCTCATTCACTGTGTGAAAATATGCAGAGGTACAAACCTTTTGACTTAATCAGTCTGAAGGGACATACCAAAAGATAAATAAATGAAAATATATGAAAGCAAAGAGAGTTGAAAATGCAGCTGTGGTGTAGGGGTGTGTGAGGTGAGAAGATCTACAGTATGGAGGGACAACAGTTCAATGTTGTTGCAGTGTCATATTGGACTCCAAGCCCAGCCAACAATAACAATGGTCTCTCTTCCTCTATGAAAATTTGATTTTTTTTTTCAAAATTTACAAACTCAAATCTCATGTCCAGGTCACACTCAGAGGTCACAC
Organism: Macquaria ambigua; assembly: GCA_008360985.2. Taxonomy (NCBI): domain Eukaryota; kingdom Metazoa; phylum Chordata; class Actinopteri; order Centrarchiformes; family Percichthyidae; genus Macquaria; species Macquaria ambigua. The sequence goes on along the minus strand of VMKM01001925.1, from coordinate 57,809 downwards.
AAACATTTTCACTTGTTGGTGTCCGACCAGGGCGAATATTACAGTAAATAAAAGCCAAGATATAAAGCAATAAACAGGCTGCCTGAAATATATTGTGATCCATGATGTGATGCACTGTGTTGAAAAATACTTTTTTATTTTGCTGTTTTGAATATTTTATATTTTCTTTGTCGTGGATGTCTGTAGAGTGACATTTTCTTACTGTTAAAAGTCAAAGATTAGATTATAAGAATTAGCACCAATTAGACAATTTTGTTAGATTGACACTTTTTTTCCTTTGCTGAGGAGTAGAAGTGTCCTTTTCTTTATTTTTTAAAAATACGTCTTAAACGAAAATGTTCCCAGAATGGTTGTTTTTTAATCTGACACAAAGTTCTTTAAAATCAGCCTTTTTCACAGCAGACATCTTGACTTGTCACAGTAGGATAAACACAGGTTACTAATAGCAATAACGATGGCTCCGTTCTATTCAAGCACACAAACCCAGGACCCTGAAGCCAGAGCAGCTAAATCAAACATTTAATTATTTACACCTGTGCTTTTTCCACTGTGACATGTGAAAATGTCTTTTGAAAAAAGGCCCATAACAGACTCAAGCCATTGAATGTGTGAATAAACTCCCTTTCACATGAATTTACACATAACAGCCAGAATAAGGGAGGAAGTGTGTTGACTACTGTATCTTTCACTGCCCTTTTCACACTTGTTTTGAAACCAACCTCACACCACAGAGAACAGAAGATCACACGCATTTTTACTGTCTGTGAACAAGGTTTTAAGTTTTTATTGAATCTCAGGCAGAAACATACATGATAATCCTTTATTGCTCATGGCATACCACGTCGCCCCCAGCGGCTCATTCTCACATCTAAACCAACAATAAGTAGAACTGAATCAAGCATCACGCCTTCTTTTAAAACACTTCTGGTTCAGTAGCAAAACCGCTGTATTCACTTCACTGTGTGTGTGTGTGTGTGTGTGTTGTGTGTGTGTGTGTGTGTGTGTGTGTGTATTGCAGGAGGGTGGTCTCTTTCTTGCAAATCGTCACAAGTTGCAAAATCCAGACGTGTAGTCCACTTTCAAGTTGATACTGCTTACTCTAGCTTAAAAATCATGAATACACAAGTCTTATTTATTCGTACAGATTCATTCAGTATTCTCTCCCTAGTAGTAGATCCTGATAGTAATAGTATATATACTGTAATTTCTGCTTTTATGGCTGAAAGCTTAAGGTTTTGGCTGTTGTATGAACGGCTACACGGTCATTCTTCATCAAAACAATGACACAACAAAAAAATGAAAACCCCGCAAACCTGTAAATTAAATTTCCTGAATGCATACATCATTTTTTTATTACTGATATTATTACCGATTATATCGACATGGTAGTGAAAACACACTCAAACATAGGAGTTATTGCCTTAATATTTTTTGCATGATAAAGAAGAGGATAAAAGGGGCAGGGGGGGTGACTTGGTACATATTCACACAACAAACTTGTCCAGACAAATGGCATGCAAGACATAAGAAGGAGACACACTGAACAGGGGAATAGAAACATTTTTAAACACTACACTACATGGATGTTATTACACTTTGATGTTGGGCGTTTGTGTAGGAGAGACAGACAGTAGGTCTGACAGAGAATGTGTAACAGTGTGTGCAAAAAGTTTTACATAAATCTCAGACATGGTCGAACACAAAACAGTAGCTTTAGGAGCACACAACAGTAGTCTTTACATTTCCTTTTTAAAATATGGCTTATCAAGTTATCACATATTTTTTTTATTCTAGAGACAGACACACAGTTAATATAATCATTTCATATAATATTTTATGATTGTTTGCCCACCTTGAGGCTTGTAATGTATTCATTTATTTATGTACAAATTGAGTGAACAGGGATATTATTTTCAGTGCTGCGAGAGAGCTCAGCAGCTATCGCAGAGGAGGGAAAAAGGAGTTTAAAATGTCTCAGACTAGAAGGATAAACCATCTAACATTGTGTTTTTAGGCCCTCTGCTTGCTGTCAGCTTCATTAGTGTAACATAGCTAACGTTAACATCGGTCAAGCTAACGTTCACCTGGCCGTTGGGTCAACCTAGCTTAGTCTAATGGCTACACTTCACACAGCTGGTTTACATCTGATTCTTTTCCCCGCCATAAAGCTTTGATTTGTCCAAACACCAAAAGACCACACCGGATTAAACTTCACTTTATGTACTTTCAGAGCAAAGTTCATACCTGTCGCGTGGATGGGAAGAAAACCTGATTTAAACCAACCTTGTGAATGTAGCCTATGAACTAACCTAGATAACGTTAGCATTAGCCAGCAAGCTAGCCTACTTCTTCAGCATGTCTTGCAGCGGGCCTGGCAGGTATTTCATCACTGTGTCCATGATGCTTTCCTCTTCCTCCTCGTCGCCGCAGCCGGCCGGCACGGCCTTCTTGGGTCGAGTCAAGCTGCCAGCTGCAGGCTCCTCGGCAGCGGCTGCTGCCTCAGCCTCGGCCTCCTCGCGCTTTTTCAAGCCATACTGGTGGTCAAACACAGAAACAGAAATATTTGGAAGTTAGAAGAGTGAAGGATGCAAAGAAAATGCAGGTAAAGAAAACATCGCAGTTACACAGCTTCTTTAAAGCTGTCAGATTTTCTTTTACTGTTGGAAACCAAAGTGGAATTTATCTGAAAATCATGTTATTTGATACATTATTATCTGTAAACTGTGCATTTAGTGGGTTGGAGCTGCTTATCTTACAGCTCTTACAGTTTTCCAACACCGTGCCCGACTGCTTCTTATAAAGGTTTTTGAGGGTGCAACATTTTTGAGCCCTAACACATGAAAATAATGTAGCTGTTCATGTCTTTCAAATTTCTATTGATCCTCATGGCAAAAACTGGGATAACACAAAGAGTAATTTCTAAATGTCTTCAACATTTTACAGCCATTTCTTTTGTGATGGTTGCTACCTGGCTCCAAGTGTGTCACATGACCTGCAATTTCGACTGTGGCCACCCCCGCCAACATCGCAGTGTTTTTTCAGCTTGTTGTGGAGTTCTTCTTTACCCCAAGCTGCCAAAAACATCTATTATAGCAGCTTTAAGAAACGAGTTGCCTGCTGCCCTGAAAAGCTTGACTCCAACTTGTGCTGAACCAACAGTTGTAATACAGATTGGTGTGTGTGTGTGTGTGTGTGTGTGTGTGTGTGCTAATGCAGCCTTAAAAATACTGTGTAATCATTACACAGTATTTCTACAATTAAACCCATTAAATTTGGGTTTAATTATATTAAATGATGATGAAAACAGGTGCTTCTGTATTGTTAAGCGCCAAGTCAGATATTTATACGGTTTCAGGAAGAGTTTTCCAGTTGTAATTACATAGTGATATGAATGCTATTTTCAAGTTGTAAACTTGTAATATGCGGCATAATGCACATGCACTGCTACTCATCCATCCTATTGAACAATGAATTTCACCCATCCCATGGAGCCTTTCCCCGTTTTCATGTTTTGAGCAGCTGCTAACCTGCCTTCATCTCTCTCTTTCTCTTCCTGTCTGTTCCTGTCTGTGCCTTTCAGCTTGGAATATGTCAAAAACAGAGTAGGTGTCTCGGGTGCTGCTTTTCAGCGCTCACACTATGACAGTGCATGTCAAACATTTGCGGTATGTATTTGTTTGACAAAGGCACGCAACAAAAACCACACCAGCTTTGAAAAGTGTTGCCACCAGAGCTGCATTGAAAAAAAGGTGGAATTATGGAATAATCATTCCTCAGTACCACAGGTAGAATTTGAGAGAGAATATAAGACTGTGTACTTTTAAAAAAATAATATATTATCATTGTCACCTTGCATGAGGGAGTCTACTAAGAATGATAAAAAATTATTGAGAAATCGTTATCACGGTTGTCAGGTGGCATTTCTGGTAGCGATGTCAGTGTCATTCAATTTCCCAACAACTGGATGAAACATGACACTATTTGCTGAGTCATCTGTCATACTCTAGCCTGAACACGCGTAAAGTTAGAGACTTCATCTATAATATGGACATTTCTCGCAGTATCTGGCACCACGGGATAAAGCTGCGGAGGAAGCTGACAGAAACATTTCGGTAACGAGCACTTTGGGAGTTGTTCCCCGTTCTTTGTTCTCCTCTGGGAGAACTTAAGAAGAATACAGGAGGTGAGGAGCCAGGGGAGGAGTGCCGCTTTTCATCCCGCTGATTCACAGTATTCCCCCCGGACCTGCCCCACCCACAGACTGCCTGTCTTTCACACTGTCTCTGCAGTGAAGTGGCAACACTGCAGCCTTTACCATCACAGCAGCCCCGCAGCCTGACATTTGTGGAGAAGAGAACTTAGAGCAAACACAGTCTGAGTATGAACTTACACTAACGGCAGCTGTGCTCAGAGTAGACAATAAAATACACATTATACTAATGCTGATTCAGAATGCAAAAACCATTACTGGATATTACATGCAAAAAAAAAGTATAAACCTGGACAACGGCTTCATAATTCATTAATATCATACCGCACATTTAACATCCTGTTGTTAAGTTGTATCTAAAGCATTGGAACAGTTTACTGAGCACAAATCTCAGTCCTCTCTCTGACCTACCCATTTCTGTCTAAAAAATCTAATGTATTCTTATTTATCATGGCTCCTAATTTTGTTCATCTATTGCTTTCTGCTTCTCTCAGTTCTGTACACCTCCTTCATGATGCTCCACTGATCTATATTATAATCTCGGAAAAAAGCTAAAAAAAAAAAAAAGCATAAAAGCGAACAAAAATAGTGTGATGACAGACCATTTAAAAAAAGAGCTTTGCTGTCATGCAGCCAAGACGTGAAGCCTTTAGAAGCTACTTAAACATCAAAAGACAGGACGGCATCCAGAATCATCACAACTCAACACAATTTTACGTTGATTTGTCTGTTTTCTTTCTCTCCATTTTAGTTTTCACGTGTCTGGTAGCCTCAATTATTAGAAAATGAATCTTAAATTCCCTGTTTGTTTTCCTGACGATGAGAGACTGGCCGACTTGGTTCCTTGTGTTGGGTTAATGCCAGGATATTTCAGTCAGTTGGTTATCAGACAGCATGTTGTCTGTCGTTGTCATTATACCTTGTCCCTGATGCCTTGTCTCATGCTTTCCCTCTCAGCCTCCATCTTGGCATATTTGGCCTTCCTCTCCTCCTCCTGCTGCCTCAGCGCCTCCTGTCTCTCTTCCTCTTTCTTTGCTGCGTCAGGGTCCTCCTCCTTCTCCTCCCCACCCAGCATCTTGCCCACATCAGGAGGACCTCCTGAGAGAGAGAGTGAGAGACAAAAATAAGAAATACATGAGACACAATGACAGCTCTAGCAGGCCTCTATATTGAGATGTCAAACTATCAAATTAGTCTGTAAGACACAGTGAGAGAAAGACTGAAGTCAGACAGACACGCTGCTGAAATCACTCAGTTGTCTCATTCGTAGTACACATACATTGTTATTTTACTTAATATGTCCACTTAGTGACATTCTCAGTTTTATTATATTTAGTTCTATTATATTTTTACATATATATTTGTTCTTTATTGTATCCAATTACTACCTGTTCCTGACAACCCAGTTTCCCTGTGAATCATTTCAGTCAAAACTAATGTGTTGTAATATAATCTCCTTTCTGTTTTTATCCTTTTCATTCATTTGGATTTGGATGCATTGGCAGGACTCCTCATTTGACATTCATTGTATTCCTGTGGTGTTTTGCTGATGTCTCTGCACCAGTCAAATAATTGCTGACTTCTGTCAGTGATGACAGTGACAGTACTCTTGGACTCTACTACATCTCCTGGCACATAATAATACTGTGATATCAGTATATCTGCCATTATATGTATATTGTATACATTTTATATATTTATCACTCTCAAAATTGTCTATTTTTATTTGGAAATTTGGAAATATTTATACTTATTTTTATAATGTCGCCCTATAATGTAATTGTTACTTATTGTACATTTCATATTTACTCTTTTTTTTTTACATCTGCTCCCTTTTAACTACTTCATTTTGCACAATCTGCTGGAGACGGTAACAATCGCACAAGCAGAATGTGCAGTGAAATGCTTTGAGTATGTGACAAATAAAATTTGAGTTTGAAGTTGATGTTAACTGACTTAACATTTGTTGATGGCTCCACTCTGTTGACAGGCTGATTGGAGACACTCCATACTGGGCACATGCCCTCCGCTACCTGCTTAGCACCAGAATGGTTAGGAAAATTGTGGCCAATTGCTGCTCTTGTCATTCATGCATGCAAAACAAATGGTTTCCAGTGCCATAGCCAAGATTTACTGACTGTCATGAGTCCACATTCCCCCATATATTCCTTTAACCTATTTTCTGACAATTATATCTCTATATAAAATACCTCTCCATAATGCCAGGATTATAATTCTGATGGAAGAATAAGATATCCCTTTATTTCAATTTCTTTTGTCCTGAAAATAATCACCTCTAAGAATACTGACTCAGCAATCCACCTTACAAAATGTGCAGGTGCAGTTTGTGTGTTGTTGTAGAATGTGAAGTCATTTGTAGGTCAATAAACCCCCCACATTTCCAGAAACAATACTGAAGACATGACCTTGGTGTCCTCCAGTTAGCAAACCGTCATGATGGTTTGCTAACTGGAGGTGGAGAGCCACTGTAGGTCAACAGCAGTGCTAGGTGGCCCTTAGGCTGTAGAAATAGTTCAATTGTCCCCACTGCCATGACATCACAGGGAGGGACTATGGATCAGACTGTGTTTGTGCGTAGTTTACAGTATAAAATTGACTTTTGCCTATTACACAACAAGGCACGAGCCCTGGAATATGTCTTACGCAAGCCTTCTTACTGTTCCTGTGGGAGTTATACATCCCATGAAATAAAGCCCTGTGATGCCAAGGCAGAGAAATGCTGAGTGTGGCAAACAAGAATAAGAGGAAAGTGGGTAACCTGTCAACAAGCATGAACAGAAAAGAAAAAGATGAAGGGAAACGCCAGAGGTCTGAAGGATTTGGGCAAAGACAGGAGCAGATAAGTAGTGAGGAGGAGGGGAAAAGTAAAGAAGAAAGAAGGACAAGGGAGATAGGGAGTCAGTATACTGCAGAAAATTGTGACAAAACAAGACATATTTAGGGAAACAAAGAGAGCACAAGGAGAGGGAGAGAATCTGTCAGAAACTATTGAGTCCAATTAGCTGAGCTGTTCCAGATTACCCAGCAGTTTATGTGGGACCAGAGAGAGAGAGAGAGTGTGACAGTTGAAAAAAGTGGAGGGAGTGGCAAGAAGAAAGTGACAAACTGAAGGGAGGGGAAAAGAAGGGGGAGTAGAAATTAGATGTAAAGGAAAGGATGAAAGGAAGAGTGATGTCAGGAGGAGGAGGGAAAGGCTGAGAGGCAGATGAGGGGCATCTGAGGAGAGCAAGCAACCGAGAAAGAAAGGATAGAGTACTCCTTCAGTCTGCAGCTGCCCCCAGTATCGTTAGTAAAAGAAAAAAGCGAACTGCAGCAAAAATGCGGAGAGATAAAGTGGGAAGGGATGAGTGCCAGAGCAATGAAGGAGAAAAGGTAGGAAAAGAAATAAAAGCATCAGGAAAACTGCAGTCTATAAAAAGAGAATGAGATTTGTACAATCACAGGTTCTCAATTTCTGAGCTCTTTTTCGTTTTATATATATATGTGTGTGTGTGTATATATACTGGTAACTATGCAGCACTGTATGAAACATCTTTTCAAATCAAATAATAACACGTCTTAATCTAGTTAAATGAGCAAAGCAGGGATTTAAAGCTTCATTTAATTGTATTGACTATTTTTCTACAAACACCTGTTTCATCTTAATTAAAACATATGAACACTGAATTCTCAAGCTTATACTGAATCACCATTGATACTGACTGAAACAGGAGTTTTCGCACTGGACCTCCGCTCACTGGTGACTGAAACTATTGTATGTGTTAGTGGCTGCTGAGCTATTACCCCTATAAACAGGGCTTGTATAGGCCCAGTTTTGTACTTAACCGAACGTAACAGTTCGAAACTGATACTCAAATAAAGACCAGCAGAAACATAATGAGCAGCTAATTAGCCATCTAGCCATCAGACTGAGTCAGTGGCTCTTGTGTTGGCTGTTTGTCAGTGTGACCATCTGCCTGTAGGTGCATTTCCATCCACCTGTTCTTATGCTCATCTCTTCGCGTCCTCTTCTTCTGCAATGGATTAATGGCACCTGAATGGAGAACTATCACTACCAACTGTTTATGTCAATGAACCAACTCCTAATATTGGCATAATGGCAGTGGATGGAAACGCGTATTTTGTTTCTTTTGCTGACTGTCTGGAAATAAAACTTTGGATAGAAACTTGGCTTATGATGCAATTATTGTGCAAATATGGTTTAAAATGAAGCTATTTGATTGGCTGTACAAGTTCTCCATCTACGCAGACAGAGAACAGAATTATCAGATTAATGCAAAGATAGGGGGTGCCATCATGAGACAAAGAAAAAAGCAATTTAATTTTATTTGGACTTTAAGATAACATGCACAAGCATTATGGACACCAAAGTAGGATGTGATAGAAACTATTTCACTATATGCACCGGGTGAGCAGCTTTCATTTGAAGGAGTGGGTCACAATCTTTGGACACTTCATCCATCATTAAATACTGTAGCCTACATTCATAGTTTGTAATACATAGTCAAAGAATTGGGACAGCATGAGAGCCAAAATGGCTGAAGAGACAAAGAAGATGGCCACCAACAGAGACTTCAAATGCATCAACAATCAGTGCTGTTTACACCACTGTACACTGTCTCTGGGAACTGCAGAACTCGCCACAGCAATGAGGGCTCAGCACCAAAGATGGAAATAAAATAAAATAAATAAAACAATCGTTTAATCACATTAATGAGCCACTTGGATTTAAGTGAAAGAGACAGAGGCAGAATAGAAAGAAATTCAGAGAGAAAGTAAACTGAGGTATTGCTGTATCAGCATTTGATGAACAGCACAGAGAAGCTGACATGGCAATATCTGCCCGGCCATGATACACTATCTTTGCTCTCTTGCAATTGTGTGTATGCGTGACAGAGAAACATAGTGAGGAAGAGAGGGATGAACAGAGCTAAAGTGCATGTACAGTGAGCGTCCCTATATGCACATGTGGACGTTAATAATTGCTTAGTTCCATTTTAGGCTCTCATGCATGAGTTCTTGTGCGGTTGAGCGATTACTTTTCATGTGTGTTTGAAGGCATATGCAGATTACAGTATGTCTTCAAATGCATGTGCATGTATGAGCATGTGTGGATGCACATTACGTATGCAAAAGATCTCGTGTGACTTTGCATTAATGACAACATTTACATGCTAACAGTATTTAAGATAGCGGCTCATATCCCAGTTAAAGTGTCACTCTGGACTATTTCTTAGCAACTTTAATCACCACCTCGCCCTGCATCCATACATACCGTATAGAATCCATTTTATTTTAACTGCATGGAAACAGCTTGCAAGTTTATTTCCTGCCAGCACACTGCAACAGGAATTAAAATTGGACCAATTAAGAATCAGTGTTTGCAGAAGATAAATGGTTTACTATTCACTAATACACCCTTTTCTTTTGTCCTATGATTTAGTCAGCAAACCAATGAGCTTGCACATACTGTGAAAATCAAAATGAGACTCAGTAATGTCAGAATATCCCAGATGTATAAAGATTTCTCAGAGCCAAGGTAAGAGCTTATCTGACATACTGCAAAGGAGGCTTCAGGATCAGCTTATGATCTGTGTACCTGAATATCTTCAACAGAGTCCATGTAAACACTGCTATTGAATCCTTTAAGTGGCGCAATGACTCACAACCAGCTAAGCCTCATTGTCAAAAGATTCCCTTACCACGCATGGCCCAGACAAAAAAAACCCTCCAGTAGCTCTTTCAACTACAACGTGGCAAACCAAAACAAACTCGGTGCAGTTTCACAAAATCTTATTAGCACATTCAGATCGTCTTTGTTCAAATGTGAAATACAAGAGGATCCTGGGAGACAAAGCCCTGAGTTATATTGAGCTACGTATGATCCCCGGCTTGTAGAGATGCAGCAATGTCCTTTCAAACCAGAATAATTCTATTAAGCTCACATAAGCTGTGTCAAGCTATGTTTTTGATTAAAGTGTCTCTGCACTTTATCCCAGCATGTATATGGTATAAGGTTGTAGTAGTTGTCGGAATGACACTCAGTATATAAGCTGATAAAAGCCGGTAATGGAAAGCTGACAGGTTGGCCTTTAGCCTCCTTTCATCATTTCGCATTATAATAAATGAGTCGACATCAGCAAAAACAAAGAGCCACTTTGTAGAGAAATATGCCAATCCAAAGCCGGTTTACACTTACATTATATTTGTATGGAATTTGACTTATAGACAATATAAAATGCCAATGCTGTTTAGGAGTTGACTCTGAGGACTGTAACACTGAATACACCATGATAACACCTCTGAATAAACAAACTGTCAAACATACAGATCATCTCCAAAATAAAATCAGCTGATAAGGGTTTTTTGTCCACCAGCCAGAGACTTTTTTCCTGTGGCAATTATCTCTTTCCAACTTTGCCGGCAGAGGTAAAGTTATGCTATGACTCTTTTCTCGATACTTGGACATTGCTTCACTGCTTAGATAAAAGGTGTCATCTCTCTAATCCTTTCCTTCTGAAAGTTCTTTGCAAAATATTTGTTAAATCCAAAGTCTTGAGGGGAAGAAGGAAAGAAGACTAACCTTAGCTAACTCTCCCAGTGCTTGAACTCTTGACAGCATCAGATAAACAGTACTTAACTACTCTTTTCTCCACTCAAGGTTCTCAGGCAAATCCCTCTCTAAATCCACAGTGTGGTGGGAAAGCGGATGAGTATAAAGATCTAGGTTTGGCCTCCAGGACAGAAACCATTGTCTCAACACGGCTTGCTTAACAGCAGAAGAAAATGTGGCAGGGGAGAAATTGGCAGAAAAGGGGGAGAAAGTGTGCTCACTGTTGTTCCGCTGCATAATTGGTGGCAGTTGTGCTTTGAGCCTGCTTAAATTTCCCTCAGGTGGTGCAGCTTTGCAGAATGTATCAAGCAGGACTCAAAGTGAGACAGCTTTATTTTGCACTGGGACTTGAGTTCACAAATGCACACTCGCCCTCTTGACCCACAGTTTAAGAAATATAGGTTGTCAAAGTGAAAGGAAACGCATGTGGGTGCGTGTAATTTTACCCGCCACCTGCAATCACAAATCTCCCTCTAGAAAAACAAAGCCAGTATGTTTTACAGTGGTAACCTTATAGTAACATTTGACTGTTGATAGCTTATTTCATGTCTTCTAGAATAAATATCATGGTGGCAGTTTTGAAAATCAATTTACTTAAAAAGATACTAAGACTTACTTAGTTTAAAGATACATGATACTCAAAATTGTGAATTTGTTGTTGCTAATGTGTCAGATTTAATTTGCAACAAAATTGAGTTGTATAGTAGGATATATTATATTTATGTTTTATACATTTAGGAAACCTAATTAGATTTGATAAGGGATTTAAATGCTGTTGAACCCCAACCCTACTACAGTTCTTGTTCTGACTGGACAAACACAGCACTATCATCTGCATACTGCAGCTCCATCGCGGATGTGGTGGAAAGTTTGGTCTTGGGTTTGAATCTGTCCGTCCGTTCTGTACAAAATTTGAATACCAGGTGGCAGGATTTTGCAAATAACATTGAAACAGCTGTTATTAAAATGAACACAGAGGGTGGGAGCAATGTCGCATCCCTATTTCACCCCAGTTTCCACCACAAAAGGTTGGGAGACACCACTGCTGCTGCACCGTATAGCTGCTGACATTGTGGTCATGAAGAGGTCTCAATATTCTGACACACAGTATCTGTCCGGACAGAGCAGACGGCTTCCTGCTTTTTGTTGTTCAGTGTCTCTGTGTCACTGTCATCAAACGAATACTGGTTTCTTCTTGTAGCCCAGGACTCGCTGACACGTCTGTTGTTGTCGTTGCTCTGGTGAGGTATACAATGCTGCTTTCTGCGTGCCAGTTTTTGGTGTGGGCTGCTTGGTTTCAGCTTTTGTTTCTACTGAATAAGGGGATAGTGATGACATATTTGTGTTGGACACAGACAGTCGGGAGTAGCAGTATAGCCTGACCAGATCAGTTTCCCACTCGTTTCTTTCTTTGCAGTTTTCAAACCCCATATACAGACTACTGACTATTGGCTACAGGTGGTAGTCTTGTTAATGTTTGGTAATGTTTGCACTGCTAGTGGCTAGGTTTCAAGATACCCTGTGGAGATTTTGACCCCTAGTGGAGGGAGCAATGTTTTTTTGAGTGGGTCCCCATTTCACAATACACATTCCTGCCGCTGGTTTCACGCTATACCACCGATCGACAGTTGGTGGCAGTAACATGCAAAGAAACATAGTAATGTGGCAACAAAGGCAGGAATGAGAAGACTGAAAGCTAGTAAACTTGGATGTAAACAATGCAGGTTGTTCTGTCTGTACAACACCTTGATCTGAAACGATTTTTGGTGACTCCCCAACCTTTTGCTTTGTGTAGTGCCACCTTCAGGTCTAAATTTCCACTTGGTAAAAATTTGGTGTATAACAAGGTAAAGTATTTCAACCAACTAGTGACTGGATTTGATGTGGAAATTGATGTTTTTGGTGATGTTTTTTTTGGTGAACTCGGCAACCTTTGACGTCAACATTTCCCATTATGGACAATGTTTTCCTCGTGCACCACGGATTGCAATTCATGCTTCCAACCATGGGGTTTTCTGTAGAACCGCCCTCAGAGTCAGGATAAACTTTACTCTTGAGCTCCATTACTGATAAAGGTCTGACTAACACTTTACACTTTACTACTGTGGGGTTTTGCAGCCTCTAGGGGTCGCTGCTGGGCCTTTAGACTTTAGTCTTGTTTCTTACCAAACAAGTAAAAAAACATTCATTATGTAGAATTAAAGTCTAAATGTTTAATGAATGTGTTTTCAGTCAAGTGTCATTTTCTTGGTCTACCGTTTGTCAGTATAGACTGCTGAGTATTGTTTATTAAAAGATACATACAAAATTTAAAAAATGCACTATGTGTTTAGCAGATACCAGAGCAAGTGGAACAGATGTATATTATGTTTAAAAGAAAACTTTCATATAAAGGTCACTGACACCTGGTTTCCAATACAAACAGCCTTTCCTCTCTCTGTCAGTCTCTCTCTTTCCATTCGTGACTTACAGTAGATGGTTGAACACACACGTGTAGACACACACACTTTGTACTCTAGGAGGAGCTCAAGGTCAATTTGATGAATTGAATTTGATTTGCTGGAGTAACGCATGGGGAAGTGTGTGTGTGTGTGTGTGTCAGCAGTAACCCTCCTGTAGACCAATCAAGCTATGAAGACCTGATTCCCTCAGCCAATCATATTAGAGTGCTGTTAAATGTGATTATCTGTACTTTGAGGAGAGGAGGTGAGGGAAGAACATCTCAAGGTGTCTTCTGTTTCCATTTCACCTCAAATCACGCAGCTTTGTCACACTTAACCACTGGAAATGTCATCCATTAGTGGGAACTGATGTACTTGCTGACACATTAAGTCTACATGCCGACATATGATCAAATGCACATAAAGTTAGCTTAAAGAATTGATAAATAATGATAAAAAAAAATCTAAAAAAATAGGTTAAAGGTTTTGACAAGTATGTTAAAACACATGGGAGTGTTAGTAGTTGAATGCAAGACAAACAACTGTTTATTATCAAGAAAATTATTAGTATATCCCCATTTTGTTAAAAAATGAAATAGAATATATAGTTCTATTAAAAAAGAAAAAAGGCCAAGTAATTTCCTAAAACAGCTGGGTATTGTAGTCTTTTAGCGAATGTTTCTCAAACAGGAGTAAATTGTATTTGTAGGGGACTATTTTCAGCTGTGGATTAATACACATTAATACACTGCTGAGTACAGCAGCAGGACAGTGTGCATAGGAATCACTCAAAGTAAACTACATGTCCTTGTGCCTTTTTCCTTCTGTCAGGTTATCTTCCAGGGTGCCTACAGGCGGAGTGAAGGCCAGGGTCGTCAGAGGAGATGTGGCACACCTGTACCACCTGGCTCACCTGTATTTAAGATGGCTGCAGACCATGCTCTGAGCTCTCACCATGCCACACCCCGGGGACACTCCAGCTCTCCACATGTGCACTATTTTTTTTGATTCTTACTTTTACACACGCCTCATGATGCACTCACCCATACACTCCTGGCACTCCTGATATTACTGATTTCCATGTTTTCTTAATGTTTATGTTAATCTGTAGTTTGGCCGAATAAAACCTTCAAGGTTCCTCTTTTGTTACAAGAAGGAGTCAACTTCTAACAATTGTAACGAAGGAGTATGTCACCTAATGCAACAGTGTGGCTCACTGATGTGTTTTTAATTATTTAATAATAGTTTTCGGACAACAATGGACAATGGACATATCAGGAGTGAGACATATCAGGCTTTGGATAAACAGGTTTTAGTCTTTTCATGGGTCTTGACAACAATAAGTAAATATATAGAATCAGCCGTATTGTTTAATGTCCTGTCAGGAAGAACAGATCCACTACACTCAAAAACTACAATTTGGTGGGCCAGCTGCCTTTCAATATCATGACAAAGTAGTGTTAGCTTGTTTGCTAATTCTGTAATCCATGTAGAGCAGTTATTGAAAATAATGCAAAACACTGAGCATGGTGGGGTCTACTCTAGTTCACTTGTCTCTTCTGTCTTTTATCCTTTGCAAGTCACAGCAGTGACTCGCTTTTCAAAAATGCTTTTTACAAACACATCATTTTATGCACCGTTTTGCAAAACAAAACAAAAACATTGGCAAGGGTTTGTATTGGGTAGTTGTATTGTCAGTGTAGCCTCCAAAAGGATTAAAAATGAAATATGTATTGTTTTTCCTTTGGGTCTGGCACAAAGCTTTAGCCAGGACTAGGCCACTCACCGTCATGAGCTATTTTAAGTATCCACAGCACAGAGCTAACAAGCCATTAAGAGTCTTATCCAGAGGGCACATACATTTTAGCACTTCTGGTGTCAGCCTACAGAAAGAAAAGAAATCAATGATCCTATTCATATCTGCATCTTCATCTGTTTAAAATAAGAACTGTCTCCTTTCTTCTAGTAAAGTAATTTTTTCCCCAAAACACAAATCACAAATTTTAAAGGGCTTTTACAATGTGTACAACTCAATAAGGATCCTCACAAAGAAACCCTTTTACAGGAAAACAACTTTTGAAATTCATCAAATTATTGTCTAATTCGGTGTTACACATTAGTATAACTACCATGAACAAAAAATGCAATAGCGCCATCTTCCTGTTTGGTGCTGAAAATCAATCGTACAGATATCCTACCATTGACACAGTGCTACATAAATATAACATTCTGTGTAATGGCAAGCGGAAGCTGACAGTCTTCTTGGCACACATTTTTCCTGTGATTAAACTTACTGGTATGTCTCCAAAATGTATCTGCTAATGATTTATTAATGTTAAAATGTACATTTAAAAAAAAAGTTAATGTTTGCCAGGCGTTGTAGCAGATTGTTTTCCACCTTGGCAAACCACACGTTTATTAATGAGACATAACACAAAAGTTAAACGTTTGTTAATTCTGTAATTAAACCTTACCATTCACTTATTGGCTGTATAGCGCTGACTTTTCTGCTGATATAGTCAAGATTTGACTGCTGCCTGAGGCCTTTGGGGTTTGATTGAGCTCCACACCTTGGCACTAATGTCTGCCTCACTTAACAGCCACCTATTCTGTCAAACTAACTTCAGCTTTCAGGAGTTGCGAAGTGCAGAGTCAGCACTGAAGCATTCAGGAGCAGGAGCAATCAATGCACGAGAAAACCACAGTGGTTCCTGAATTTAAGGTTAGGTGCAAAAGCTGTGTAAGGGCTTGTTTCATGGCTCCCAAATAACAACAGTGTTCGATTGATTAATAATAACCCCAATTGTAGAATGAAGCACAACTTAATCATCTTTGTTTCCAGGCTGAGAAATTTTAAGAGCCTGTGTGCTGCAGTGGCGACTCACAAAATGTAATGTAGGGAGCAAAAGGTACAGTATATTTTAATTTTTAAAAAGCTTTCATCTACAAGTTAAGTCATTATTATTTAGTGGTTAATTAGTTGCATCAGCAGTAATAAGTCTAGATCTCTCTGTTTTTGTGGGTTGGACAGGATCTATTACAAAGGGCCATTAGTGAGATATTGCTCACTACGCCTGTTGTTCAAACAGTTAAATTGTTAATGAAGAGAGCAAGGTGCACCACTATTTCTTATGTTGACATGTTAGATCAAAAAAACAAATCACACAATGACAAAATGCGTACATGCTAAGCAAAATGTGTACAGTTTGGCAGGTCTGTGGACACTGCCTTTTGTAATTCTCCTTCTACCTAACAAACTTTATTATACGAAGTTCACTGTAACAAGTTTTACCATAAACTTTGGTGATAAGTTTTACATTTAACTTTTTCCAATTGTTTAAATACTAATTAATATGAAGTGCTACAGCTGTTTTATTTACCTGCAAGTTACTTTTTTCTGCTGTTGTGACAACAAAACAGTACCAGTTCCCACGTACAGTAACTTTGCAAAAGATGCAGCAGGACTATGGAGCTAACACGGCTACTGCAGAAAAGAACATCCAACAAGCATCTGAACTCTGCAGATGTTTGCTCTGGATTTGAGTCCTGCTGAGTCATCACAGCTAAACATCGCTCTCTTTTCTTCCAAGTATCTGTAACCAAAGAAACCTTGGAGGATTAGTTAATGCACTGGCAGCATCCGCTCTTTCCCAGACACTCATCCACACACTCATCACCTAAAATACTCAGCAAAACACTCAGTGACAGTACAGCAAATCCACACCCAAACAGAAGCAAGACAGTCACAGGATGGAAAAGAGCAAAGTAACACCAGGCCACAAGATCTGATAGTAGTCCCTAGTAGTTTCACAGTTAGCGTGAAAAAACATAGCTTGTTATTCAATTTCTAATGTCTCAAGAAGTTACCTATCTCTGCAGGTTGTATAAATCCTTTCATTAAAGTTGTTTGAAGAGGTTAATTTTCAAAACCAGTTTTTCAACACGACTAAAGATGGGGAAAAGACAGGCGCGGACACACATGCAGTTCTGTTTGCAGTATATCAGGTGTGTAGGCAGACGTGTTAACACCTGTTGGGTGGCATGTACAGTCCAAACCCTCGCAGACATGGGCAGATGGTGACATTTACGTCATGCAGACCCAAATTCAGGAGGTAAAAAAAATTAAGCCTACGAGTCTACAGCCACGCTAGCGGTTCTGTGAGACTATATACAGATGTGCTTTGAGCTAAATGCTAAGGTTAGCATGCTAACATGCTTACAATCACAAAGCTAACATGCTAAAGTTTAGCGGGTATAATGTTTACCATGTTTGCCATCTTAGTTTAGCGTGTTAACATGCTAACATTTGCTAATTAGCACTAAACACAACACTGTTGAGGCTGATGGGAATGTCAGTAGTTTTGCAGAAATTTTGCCCTGAAAATGGCTTTAGATGAAATATCAGATGATCACCAAAGTTACAATTCATCCTGAGGGGGACAGGGATATGTGCACCAAATTTCACACAAATGCATCCCATACTTGCTGAGATATTTAACTCAAAACGACAAATGTCAACCTCATGGTGGTGCTAGAGGAAATGTCAGGGGATCAAAGTCAGAAGGATTCATCCTCTGGGGAACATGAATGTCTGTGCAAAATGTCATGGCAATTCATCGAATAGTTGTAGAGATATTTCAGTCTGGATCAAAGTGGTGGACCGACCGACCAACATTGCCATCCCTAGAGTTACACTGCTAGCGTGGCTAATAAAAATGGTGGTGTCTCTCTTTGCAAGTTAGAAGCAGGGGAACCAAAAGTTAATCTTTCGTTTTTTGCGTTTATTCGAAGCCAGACAGGAAATGTGGGAAGGGAAAGTCAGGGATGAAATGCAACAAACGTCCCCAACCAGAATCAAACCGAGGACTTTATGGTTACATGGTACGCAGCTTAGACCACTGAACCACAAGCATGTCCAATAACGCAGCTTAATTGATAAAAAAAAAAAAAACAATTTCACTAATATTGATGTATTGACTGACAGGCACTGGCCATCAGATTGAGAGCTTAGTTGATTGATTACCTGGCTAATTGATTTGTTTCATTATCTGATTTCTTTCCCCCACAGGGAGCTTTAAAGATCCAGTGCTCTGTCAGCATTTTTGCAGACTTTTCTGTGGAAAGAGGTCACTGTGTTCCAGTCAGTAAACATGAACAAGAACCAATGCCAACTAGGACTCCTACAACAATGGCTGTAATGCATTGACAGCAGAATAATCACCCTGATAGGCATACATATTGATTATTAGACACACATAGCTGCACTTTCTCTTTCATGCGTCCTTTCTCGCTCTCTCATCTTTCTCTCACACACAAAAATCTATACCCGAAAGTAGGCCTGTGCAGCCTCCATAATTCAACTCGCCTGGAGATGCACTACACACACACACTCTGTCCTATACAATATCTATAAAACATCTCTCCAGCACAGGCAGAGTACACACACACACACACAGGCAAACACCCACACTGTCAAATCTGTTCCCAAAGTCTGCAGGCGGAGTGCAGCTCGACTTATGCGGCGTAAAACCAGCATCCAATGCAATGCAGTTGATTTAAGAATTCATAGCGCACACACGAGGCACAGCAGCTATGCAGAACGAGGCAGCGCCGGCATCCTCTGCATCCCAATGAGGAGCAGGGGCTCAGCTTCAACTCCACATCCCAACTGTAACTGCCTAAAACCTCTGTAACCTGAACAACAACAGCTCGGCATCATGCTTGACTGACCAGTATGTGTGCGACTGCTGCATTACACCTACTGGTGCCACTTTCCTGCCTTTCCCCGTGAAGCTATAGCTGACAAGCTGGATGAATTACAGGGCTATAATGAGGACTAATTAGGGGGCAAATAATAGCTAAGATAATATTCTAAGGGATAATACCTGAAGGCTTTAAAGGACAAAAGTCTCGAGAAAAAAAATGTTAGTCATAGTTCTTGGCAAAATAGCCCTTCTCTATTTCTCTTGCCTCAAAAGACGCCAACAGCTGGCTTGACAAGCACAGACTGCCTGGTTATAAAAGTCATGTGAAAACCTCATAACTCTAATTCTTTTTACATTATCACAACATTATAAGGATTAGGAGAAAATTAAGCCTTCCTTGTGCTTATAAACTCCTTTTCAAATTCCACTGAGTCCACTCAAAAATGCATGACAAGACAAGACAAAAATAAGGCTGCTGCTGTGCTGAGAAGGTGACACTCTGGACATACAAGGTTTTGACTTGACAGGTACATTATTAGTATATGACTAGACCTACTACTGCTGCCACTGCTACTGTCCTATTTAATCTGCATCAGTCCTAACCTCATTTACAGAGACTTGATACACTTTTAGGGAATCACTGGTCACAAAGACACTTTTTCTACAAAAGCAGAAATGTAGAACAACAAAGAATGAACAGGTTTCCATAATCCTGATCATGTCAGGTTATAAGAGTCTGACATTGTCAAGGTCTTGACCTACAGGATGTCAGGAAAAGTCATGAGAGTTTTTTTTAAAAAAGATGGATGCAGAGAGAAAGAGAGAGGGAATGTGTAGCTGTTTGAAGTCAGGAGTTTGGTGCAGGATGGATTATCCTCATAACTACCGGGCCAGTACTAGTACAGTGCTGCTGCTACCGCTGCTGAACAGCCCTTTAAATCCTTTACACTGCAGTGCTGTTAAATCAACCTCCAGCCCGGCAGACTACTCACCTCCCAGCGCAGCTTTCATTACAAAATTCATGATGAAGCAGTTCTGTGTTCTCTTCCTTCAGTGGTCACGTTATCGGGGACAGACCTGCAGCCAGGGGACAGAATACACAAGCTATGACTGCATGCACATACCACTGTTGGGACATGCAGTTTCACTCCAGTGGTTTTCATATACAAGAGTTTGATGGGATGGGGGAGGATGATGATGAGGCTCGATGCGGACAAGAAACGACCTCCAGTCGGAGATCCTTGTTTGGTCAGCCAAAAACCACCAGACTGCAAACTTGTTGTTTTACAATAATCACAATATCTTCATATACGTTAGATCACTTTAATTCTACTTCCTCAGAAGTGTGAATTTAGACCTTAAACAGCCTCAAAATGTGATCACCTCTCTCCCAAGGAACAAAAATGGTGATTAAAGTGGGTTAAGATGGCTATACCCTCCAGTACAACACCATGTCCTGAGTTTTGTCGAGGCACCTGCGCCCTCGATTTACAACCAACACTCCATCTTGAGTGGATTTATGCTGACGCCGCCTGGCTGCCTGTGATGTATCCTCATGGAAATAACTCCCAGAACCAAAAAAAAAAAAAGAAAAAAGGGCAAACAAAGACAGGGTCAGAGATGAGCAAGTGGGGGCATGATTTGTGTCATGGGCCTTAGGGAGCATTACCTCACGCAGTCTGCAAGAGCATTAGAAAAAAAAGGACTCTTTTTAAGATGCTTTCCTACAGATCTTACACAGCATCTATGAATCTAATTTGTGAGTTTATATTGAGCATTATGGCATTTGATACCCTATGATATAATATATTGCCATGTTTCTATAATATTCCTGCTGGGACTTTGTGTCTTGGGTACTCAATTGTGAGTTTACAGACCTCAGGGTACTTTATGGTCATTTTAAAAATCTCTTATGTTATCATTATAATATTCCTATGATATTTGTATAGGAGTTGCAAAGCTCATTACCGAGTTTAAAGCGAGTTTGTTGCAGCCTACTTAATGATGATTATTGTTTCTTTTTCTTTCAATCTTTTTGCGACATAACAACCCCACGTAGTTTTGCTGCATTTTACAGCATCCCTCTGCCATTGCAGTAAAGGAGAGCAGGGGGAAAAATCCTCCTGAAAACTTGCTGCACTCATCGCTGCTTTGTCCCCGAGTCATTTTCATTCGCCCAAAGTCGAATCTGCACCAGCTGAGCGCCTTTAAATCATTTCCTGGTTTCCTTCCTCTTCATCGTCATCTGCAGCAGCAGCAGCATCAGTTTCTCCTCGAATGAACCCTTACAGTACTACACACAGCTCCTGGTGCGGTGCAGCATTTCGGCACAATTACAGTGCTGTACAGTATGTACCCCCTGTTAAATTACTGCATCCGCAAGCTTAGATAGGCTACACACCTACGGTCTCCAGAAGCCAATACGTTATACGCACAGTGGGCTGTGTTTGGAGGTGTATGGAAGCACCAGCATCTTTTTACCGAGTGCACGAACCTACCTCCATCCGGTCCCGTACAGTAAAGCCACACACAAACATCCCCCTGTTGTTCGGACGTCGTTTACCTTGCTTTGATCCTCCAAGTCTTTGTCCCTCCAAAAAGCCTTCGTCGCAGTGTTATAACCACCCTCCTTCAGCGGGGAGAAAGCACTCACAAGTTGTGCGTCTTACAGGAGGGATTGTGTGTCTCACTGTGCGGCTCTCAGTTTGCAGACATGCCGGTTGTGTCAGAGTCAGGCTGCAGCGGAGGAGGAAGAGAGTCTATTCCTGCAGGACGAGATGAGAGCATGCAGAGGGAGAGAGGGGGAGGGAGGGAGCACATGAATGTAATGTCACCCGAGCGATGGTTCTGTTTCATTTTCACAATTTCAACAGAAAATACACATTAAAAAGTACATTAAAATGTTCCAAGTGTGCCCTAATGAACTCAATGCAGCTGCTCGGAGTCCTAACAGAAGACAGCATGTAAGATAAACATCCAGTCAGTATTTTCATGAGATTTGCCTTCATGTCCTCACAGTTCCTAATTCATTAGTTCTTGGTTCATTGAGCCATGGCTTTAAGGCTCAAGGTTGCTTTTATTGTCTCTTGCAAGAGAAATGTATCTTGGAGTAAAGGAATTGTTGCGTAGAGAATAGACATGTTGTTTTTCATTGTTTGCCACTAAAAGCTTCATTCTCAATTTGAACCTTTATTCTTTTCCACTTTTTGATACAGTCCATACTTTTCCATTCTGTTGTATGCATTGATAAAATAAGGATACCATGATTATTACGTCAGTCGGGGAGCGACATTAAGTAAAAATATCTCACTGATAGATCGTCACCTCTATTCTCAAATCCTCTTTCTAAAAGTGACAAAGGCAAGGCTCTGAAATAGTTGTAATAATAAGAGGCGGGGGAAGTTTCTGGCAAGTAATATCAGGTTCTTAAGATATCTGAAACCTTTTTATTTCATTTTCCACTGGCAGACCAAAGATCTACTGTGGTGTAATGTCAGCTGTCTCAACAATCCCTTGAAAATATTTTCTTGGGTGGAAAAGACTCTGCAGCAGCACATAATGTGATGCTACAGCTACCCACAGAAGTCAGTGATAGGTATTCCTCTTCCCCATAAATGGATCAATCACCTGTTATTAATATTTGTATTTTTATTCTTTTTACAACTTGGGTTTTGTCAATCATCCCTATCAATCATATTAACATGTTACTAGTGAATTGCTGGGATCTATATGGGATGTGGTGGCATTGCTAGAAATCCAGTAGGGCAGGTAACAGCGATCAGATGATCACAGAGAAAACAAATAATGGAATAAACTATCCATGTAATTTTGGTTCCCTGCAGCTGTAGCCTGCCGATGGACAATTATAACTAATAATAATTATAATTTTTGGTGCACTTCTTTTTGTTTCAAATGCAAAGAAGTGGTTTAGATGACATGGTTAAACTGGGGGTTGTTTGCAATTTGTGTGATCATCTGATCATTTGTGTCACTTAACCTGCTTCTATCTGGCAATTCACTTGGTGAGTAAAATGTTTTCGTAACCAATTATTGATGGAAAAAACAACCAAAGTTTGAAATGAATCATTAAAGCTTGATTGACTGATTATTAACCTCTAGGGTGCAGAAATATTTTGTAACAGCCTCACACCAAGAAAATCCTGATATGCTACGGAGGTGTTATAGCTAATGATATGGTGTTATGGTGGCATGCAATTGCCTAGTTATACATCCAGCAGAAACAGAGCAACACAAGCAGAGAGAGGACAAATATAAGGGACAAAAAAATGTGATTTCACTCATCACTTTAACCTAACCTTGTTTCTGAGGCTCGACTAAACCACCAGCTCTAAAATAAGCCTTTCCTGCCCCTGCAAGTGCTTGTAATGTCCTTGCTTTTTCCCCCTCATAGTAACGTTGCCACACTTCGCACACATGGCGAGGCAGACAAGCAGAGAGCACAGAGAGGACCAAGGGGAGCTCAAACTGCTGTATCTCCCATCAATTAATCAAGACACAGGAGGCTGTGTCCAGTCAACACACTCTGGCACAAGCATCCATCACCTTGTTTATAGCCCAGAAACGCTTCGAAACAACAACAGCGCGCATGCTCACACACACACACACACACACACACACACACACACACACACTTTAACCACTCACCCCAAAATCAGCTTTTTCCTCCAATTGGACAAGCCGTCCCCAAATACTGTAACTGGTCTTTATTATCTTAGGTAGCCTAAGTCAGACACTAACACACACACACACACACACACACACACAGGCATTGTTGTCCTCTGACTGTCCACCATCACTACTAGTAGTTTTTTTATGTGCCTATGATTTATAGTCTTGGTTTTAAGGTCAGAAGTTTGCCATTTTTTGCTCTTGACCCATATCCACTGTACTATTGTTTCAATGCTGAGTATGACAAAAATAAAATTATCCTCTAACCGTGTACCGTCACACCTTTCTCTGTCAGACAGCAGATGCATGGAACAAGCAATGAACAAGATAACACACCATCACGCACAATGCACTTAAATGAATGTGAGCATCCCACAAAGCTTTTAAATGAGATTGTTGAATTTTCCAAATCTGCATTATTGTGAACTACTATGATTTCACTCTGTGCTTCTGTGGACACTTTGCACTTTTAATAGCACAATATTCAAACAGCCAGGTGGTAATCTGACACCCCGTACTGTTCTGTGTGTTTGTGTAATGCGATATATGTATTTTATTGTTGTTTGTTGAGTCTTTGTTAGTCTCACAACAGGAGTTCAAGCCGTTGTATTCTCCTTAATTATCCACATGTCAGCATGTGGCCTCTGTCCAGGTAATGAGTCACCACGAATATGTGCCAAAATAGAAAAAGTTACCAGTCTATGTCTGAGCTACTGGAATGAACACACTGTGAATACACTGAATACACTGAATACACTGACGCTGTGGCAGCCTATGAAACACACAAACAATTACAATAAATGCCATTTGAAAACTGCATTAGCATTTTATGCCAAAATGTGGATGGCAGAGCTCCACAGGGACCGCATGCCATTCAAAAAAGGGCAAATTAACATAGCACTGCTGTCACACGAAAACACAGCTGTAGTGCTGTTTTTCTAGCTCTCTTCAAAAATACACTCAGTTATTTTGAATGTTTTGACGTAAATACATATTCTCTAACATATTTGATGACTATAATTCACAGTGAGGATGACTGATGATTTTGGAGCCAGAAACATTCAGCCAGCAGCAACAACAGTATGAAAACAGTATGATGGGCAGCAGTGCAGCTAAAGAGTAAAGTGTATCATTGAATTGTGTGAACATGAGAAAAAAAAATAAACATAAGTATATTTGATAACATGGACAAAGCAGCACAGTATTTCTAGTTTACCTCCCTCTCTATGTGCTTATGGCTGTTGTGGAAATACTTACCTGCATCTGATCTGCTCAAGCTGTTGCCCCGGGACACAGAGGAGCTGATATTGAAATACAGCACAGAATTGAATGCTGAACCGCTGCCTGTCTACATTGCTGCGGTCAAATGAAAGGTGGATCACTGTATGTCACAGGACAACACCTTAGTGCCGCTGTGCCATTTCTTGAGGCAGGATGTAGCAAAAAGGCAGCGATTTAGGTGCCTGCATCAGTAGATCCTCAGTGAATGGC
Source organism: Macquaria ambigua (assembly GCA_008360985.2). NCBI lineage: Eukaryota > Metazoa > Chordata > Actinopteri > Centrarchiformes > Percichthyidae > Macquaria > Macquaria ambigua. Next base: position 32,639 of record VMKM01001925.1, on the reverse strand, counting down.
CCTTTTGAAATCCTTTCAAGATCCTTCTGAATGCATTCATTCGTCGTTACCTGACATTAGTAGCATGTCAGACCTATTTGCTGGATTGGTGTGCTTATATTGTCTGTGATATTTCAGCTAATATTAGTCCTTTTAATCTTATTTCCCCATAAACAGAGTATAAAAAGAGTCTAAAATGTGTGGTTCATTCATCAGTTTCATTATTGCAGTCTCTCATTCAGCAGTCACCTCTGTATAAAAGGGACAGTTTTGCTGACAAAGAGCCAGCTGTCTCACCTCTTGACCCCTATACCACCTCTGATTCATGAAGTATCAACTACGGAGGCAAGCGAGAGGATATATAAGGAACATGTATCAAATCCCATTCATTGTGATATAATATGCAAACCAGCAGAATGTCATCTGAACACAGTCACTTTGAAGCTTTGAATTTTCTGAAGTACATATAAAGATTATTCAGAGGATGAACCATGTATGCAGTGGCAGCCAAAAACATCCTTTGAGGTGTGATGCGTGGAAAAACCTTTAATCATACATGCATTAACACCCAGCTGACTGACACACACTTGGGACCAGAAACAGAACAAAAACTTGACTAAAGGTTTTGGGATGATGGCAGGGGGCACGGCAGTGACTGTGTTGACATGGAGCCTGTTAGAATAAAAATACCTCAATTTGAATAAACCAATGTATGTCATTTTAAAGGCGTAGTTCAAACATTTCATAATACATATAACAGATGAAATATTGTCCCGTAAATGCTCCGTCCAAATACTTTCCGTACTCTTTCAATGCATGCTCATTCACACAACATTTAGTAGTGTCTGTAAACTTCTACATGTGCACATGTTGTCTAATAACTGCAGGAGTAAGAGGATACGTTCTTCAGCAGAAAGTGGTAAAACCAATAACATTGCCAAGCACTCGAAGTAGCTTTATCTTTTCCAAAAGGTTTGTTTGTGGTGAAGTGCTGGATTTGGTCTTGCAAATAAGAGAACCCCACCTAAAAGAGTTTATGTCAAGAGAATCGTCCTTCGATCTATTTTATTGACAGAAAGAACGAAAATGCTGATTTGACTGCAACAGACATCATTTATCTTCTTCTTCAGCTGCTGTAAATGTATGCGTTTTCACTATCTGGCTTACAGAGTTGCACACAAGTGCACACAAATGCAACTCCGGTGGGACTTGAATCCTCAATCCCCAGCACTAGAGGCTGATGCCTTATACATTAGGCCACTGGGTCTGAGTTGCCTTTAAACCTCTGCTATTTTCCACTTTGCAATTTAATGTTATCCTGCTGCTCGGTGCTTGTCATGTGTCTTTCACATAATTCTCTCCACATGTATTTGTCGGGTTTTGTGCAAAGGTTATTTGCCCTTTGAGACACTATTTTAATAATTGAGCAGTACTCTCCTTCAAATGAACCTGTCCTACAGCTGACTGGATGAACACACTGGGCTGTCATTGATCTTTGCTTCTTCGCTTGTGTAGATAATTTCACAAATGTCCTTGAAACCAGGCTGACAGGGTTAAACTAACCATGCACACTCCTTGATAAAGCCCTATTACGTCCCTGCTCTCACCCTATCCCCTTGCAGACCCAGGCAAGTGTCTACATGGTTACTGTCCCAAAATAGCACAAAGGATTCATACATCACCTCCTGTGTGCTGTTAAAGGTACCTATAATGATCTGCACGATGATAAAGAAGCAGTGTGATCCGCTTGACTTCTTTGAAAAATCAGAAGCAACTTTTGAGGTTCTTGCTCTGAAAATGCGAATTAGCAAGATACATTTGGAAACGTATTTGTTGCGATGTGACGTTATAGGAGTAATAGAGCGTTATTAATCCCTTCCTGTTTGACAATCACTGGTTGCACCTCTCTGTATTAGTCAAACTGAAACTCCTCGTTGAATCAGTGCATTGTGAGGTGAACAAATGTGATGTCTTCAGTGACTGCATGACTATAAAATTTAAAACCTCCCTGTCTCTAATGCAGAGGCACAGTATTCATATTTTAAAGTACAGATTACAATATTAATGATTCCACAGTTTATCCCTCCTTCTTATTGCTCATGCTTTTAAGCCGTATCATCGCCAACGTTTCCTCTGTACTGTAGTGGGTCATATTCCTCCATCTGAAGGGCACAATGGCCTCTGTCAGGCTATTCTGTGAAGTCAGAGGGGAGGAGTCGTTAGCTTTGGATATTAGTCTGCTGTCCATCATCCCTGCTGCACTCTGAGGTCCCCAGAGACGCTGAAAGAGCGAAAAGGAGGAGGCGAAGGAAGGGAAAGAAGGAGGGAAAGGAGGCGGAGGGATTGCATGTGTGTTTGTGTGTGTGTGTCCATCAACCCATAGAGGACCTCTGAAGTCCCAGACAGAGGGAGGTGTGTACTGCTGCAATGCGTAAAGGCATCACAGCTTCACGGCTTCATGCAGTGAGCAGACTGACTGACTGAAAGGCTGAATGACTGACTGACTGGTTGACTGACTGCCTCAGGGATTTACAGTATGCTATGTGATGGCCTTATGAACCGAATAGCTGGCAGAATAGCTGATTGCCTAGCTGACTTTATAGGCTTTTCAGGCAAGTCACACATCTCCCAACCACCACAGGTGACGCATCGCACAGGGCCACAAGAGAATTAACTGTGCACAAATAAAACTATACAACAACCAGGAGAAGAGACCTGAATAAGACATTTTTATTGGTCCTGAATCTTCCACCTCAAAGCAATCCAAGTAGGCACTACAGTAATTGTGCTTGTCTAATTGAAAAATGTGATTCCAATACTTCATTTGCTCTCACCCTCATACCCGCAAATTCACGTGTCCCAATACAAAACTCCACCTTGTGAATAGCTCCATAAAAGATAAAAAAAGGAACAGGAAAGACTGAATAAAAGACATTGTAGGGCAGTGACGCAGAATTAGACATGATTACCCACTAACCAACATAACAAAAAAGAAAAAGAAAAATGATGGTCCAAAACACTGTCACCAGTCTTTACACATGGTTTTGGTAAGTCCCAACCGGTGTCCATTTCTGTTTTTGTTCCACCGCCCTTCCCTTAAACAGTTACTTCCTATAAAAGATATCAATAGGCCGATATCGAGAACCCCTATCTGTTCCTTGACTCCTACAGACAACTTTGAGATGTGCATGTGTGCAGCAACCAAAAGGCCAAACAAAACCATAATAAATCTGTTGTGAAGGAACAACCTAAATCTAGCACACAAAACAAATGGTCGATTTGAATCATTTTGCGGGACCAGTTTTGCAGCATCTCATCTATAACATTTTAATCAATGATCTCTTTAGTGTCATCTTTGTGCAACAACTGATTTTAGGTTTTCTTGTATCTTTTTAAAGCTGATGAAGGGAAAAACTGACAAGAAATTATCTTATGTGTAGTGCAGTCATTTATTCTCATTTAGATGTGTTTAAACAGATATAAATAATGGAGGATATGTATTCACATCTGAGTTTGCTGTACTCCATCACCACCAATTTTGCTACATTAGATCTGTTTTTTGTCATCTCTAAAAACAAACTGAGCTGTTTATTCTCTGTTAAACATGTTTCGTGATACAAGTGTTTCGTGTGTGGACCTTTTTGCACAACATTCCTTTATTTATATGGATTTTGTTCTGTGTGTGTGTGTGTTCATCATGTTTTATGTGGCTCTGTTGTGCCAGAATAATCAGTCTATGATCAGAGACATCACCAAACATTTGCATACAGTACTTCATACAGCTGGTAGGAAAAGCCCCCCAGAAATGGGGGTAAAAGTGCTGATGGAGAAAGCATACAAGCTAAAGCTAAGAGAGCTAATTGTTTTGTGCTGCATCCCTTCACTTAATCAAGGACTGTGGGTGAAAACTGAGAACTGTCATCACTGCCCAACTAGCCACCGTCCATAAGCTTGTTGAGTTTGAACACATCATGTGTCTCAGTTGTCACATGGAAACCCTGTATCTCCAAAATAGTAACTCAGGAATGACATTATTGTCTTTGAAAAGGTTTAATCCATCCAAGGTCTATAGATATTTTCGTAAACCTACACAGCGGCATATAGACTTATCGTTCAATCCAACATTAAAATCACCAAAATTGGAGTAACAAGGTTTCCACTCAAGCACGACATCAGAGCTGGCCATATTGTGGTGTCAAGAGATCATTCGCTCCCTGAGGTCCAACAGCAGGCCGAAGGAGTGGTGAAGGAAGCAGCTCAGTGTGACAAATGGAAACACTCCAGTGCGAAGAGACGATGCTCACTTGTGTTTAAAACATGAAGAACGACATAAACAAGTGTAAAACTGTGAGGTTGCTGTATATGCTTAACTGGATTTCCTCACTTGGCCTTGATAAGTGGGAAAAAAGGAAAAGAAGGGTGCAGCTTAGAGACTGAGTCACAGCATGGTTACAGTGCAGCAGGTATCATTGTGCCGTGTGTCGATGGAAAAACGTGACCAGGACTGGACTTCTCTCAATGCAGGTACTCCAGACTCAGAGCAAGTTTGTGTCCTCACTGTGCCCTGGGGGTCCAGTCACCAGACTGTATTGTCCACACTCTTTGCCTGCAAGGTGTGAGCAGTGCACATTCTCTTGCTGCCTTCACTCTCCTCTGTATCTTCCTCTGTACCTGTCTGAAATAGGAATAAAATGCTGCAGGAGGCTAAGCCCCCCACTCTCCTCTACAAAAACACTTGGAAAGCATCCAGAGCGGAGCGCATCGTGCCCTAGAAAGCTAGTGCAGTAGAACTGTCACGGAGCAATGCAGGGAAGAGAGGAACGTGACAGGACGGTGGGAGCTGGATTCACACCCACCACACAACCAAATATGAGCATGAAAGTAGTGCAGTGGACAGCAAGAGCAGAGATTTGGATTTCTCTGAGTAGATTTAAGATACAGTTTTTGTGTAAAACCTGTAATAACGTCTTAAGCTTTGAAGTATGTGTTATGCAGATGGGACTGCACTGTCCTAGTAACCCTCAGGGGGTCAAAAAGAGCTACTGTGACCGAAACAGAAAGAAGCTTGTCCTCTATATCCATCTGAAGGAGGACTAAAGAATCATATTTTAAGAACTCACGGCCAAGTGCAGCCAGCCCCTACATTCACTTATTTCCCTGAATATAAGTCTAATCATTCTTTATGGCAATTTTTATTGGACACCATAAAATGAAGAGACAGTGGAAAAATACATGAGAACATGGTTCACATCATCAATGGCTGGTCTAGGCTAACTCACAGACTGCTGTGAATGCTTACATTAGCTTAACGTCATAAAGGGATTCTGCCTTCTCACGCCTCCCCCCCCCCGAAGAGAAACAATAGAGAGTTGGATCAGGACCAAAGTGTCGTGTTCGCCTGAGGAGACAAACTGCACTGGAGGCAGTTTCCTGCACAGCACCTCTGACAGGTCGTCCTTGTCTAAACAGATGCTCCTTTAAGGCAAACGAGGGGAGGTGAATGTCTTTTACTGTCAGACGTACTGCACCGCAATAATTTACACACAAGGTGCTGAACAGATGAAAGTTGTCTGTACTTTTATTCCACAAGAGGAAAAACTATTTTGTACAATAAATGATACAAGTCAAAAGTGTGGAAATGAGACACATGTCCTAACTGATATTTTAGCAGGGTTTGTTGACAGTGAAACTGTCCTGTTAGACAGTAGGTATGGGGTTCTGTTAATCCTGTGGAGCAAGTGGAAGCTTGGCAGCAAAAGGAAATTTTCCTTTTCAGCCCAAATCTAATCTTTCCACTGCTATTCAATGGAGACAAATCAGACAGGACTTCAAAACACAGATCTTTTGTACCTGTAGTGCTGTAAAAAGCACACTTGAAGTGTCCAACCTGGTATTGTTTGAATTAATGGTAGAGTAGAAAAGCTGGACTGAGTGCAGAGCTGAACAGACTTCTGATTCAGGTGAGAAAAGAAAACAAGGAGACCAAGAAGAGCCAGCATGGAGAGCGATGCATGAGATATGAGACTCACCACCCCAAGCTTTTAGAGTGCCTACTTGTGTGTGTGTGTGTGTGTGTTTGTGTGTGTGTGTGTGTGTGTGTGTGTGTGTCTGTGTGTTTGTGTGTGTGCATCTAAGCGTATATAAATATGTGTGTGTGTGCCTTCTTATGAGCATGAGAGCATCAAAGAGAGAGCAAACAAGTGAGAAAGAGCACAGAACAGAGACAGAAGAAAGTGTGTGTCTGTGTGTGTGTGTGTGTGTGTGTGTGTGTGTGTGTGTGTGTTTGTTGGCTGTTCTGTGAAGTCATCCTAATTAATAGCCGAGGGTGTTTGGCTGAAAGTGATGTTCCTTAAATTAGAAAACCCTCTGTTGTCCAACTTGGCAGGATAAACTAGCCACATTAGCACCCATGTTCCTGAGAGTCATAATAATGATATGTTAAATATCTTTGCAGAGCGCTTTCCTAAACAAAAAGCTACAAAGAACTATTAATGAAAGGAATAAATTGCTTTTATCTATCTATCTATTTATCTATGCCTTCATTAACTGATTAACAAGGGTGTTTAAATAATAGTGAGAAGGAGACTCTGCATCAGCAATACAGGGAATGGGCGCAGGTAACAGTGTGTGTGTGTGTGTGTGTGTGTGTGTGTGTGTGCGTGCCTGCTGATTAAAGTAGCCCTCGGTGTAGTAGTGATCAATACTCTATGGGTCATAGTTAGTAGCTTTATGAGGTGCAGTCATCCTACTGCCTTTTATTTTATGTGTCAGTCCCCCAAATCCTTCTCACACACACGCGCACACACACACACACATACACACACACACACACACACACACACACACACACACACTCCATCCATCCCTTCGGTGATAAAGATTGCGCTGACAGAGCAGTCTTACAGTAACCACCCATGGCTCATGTCCAGTGAGAAAGGGTGTGTCAATGTGTGTCCGTTCGTGTGTGTGTGTGTGTGTGTGTGCATTTCCCCCATATGTCCATTGCCATAGGATGAAAGAGAGAGAGTGAGCGAAAAGGAAAATCATTTGAGTTGAAAGCACTGTTTACATGTTGAAAGTTTTTATTTCATCACTCTGCAGTTTCACAGAAAAACACACCACGCAAACTAAAACACAAAACAAGAGAATCTTCTCTTCGTCTTCCTCATCTTTTAGTTCATAGTAATGGTTGTTGGCAAACATGAGATAAGAAGTGTGGTTGGATGGATGCACCATTTTACTGTAATAAACATGGGGACGCCATCGGGAACCTAAACTCACTCATGTTAAAACTACGGACAAAGCTCATGGCCGAGTATGATAGCATTAAACATACTTCTCTGTAAGCCTTGATATTTCTTTTAAGGATGGTAATTCACAGAAGTAAAATCAACATTTTAGACTTCTTGTGCAAAAATGTGGACTTTATACTTGTAAGAGAGAATCATTTTTCGATTAATTTTAGAGTAATAAGTCAATACAGAGTTTGTTGCTACTTAGGGCTAAGTTACTTCTGGCTACATGAAGCATTTTAGCATTGTCTGTTTTTTTCAGTGGAAAAGCAATCAACACATACAGTATAACAATACACACCTACTTTGAATACTTTAAGCGTATTTTGCTTCTAATAGGTCTGTACTTTTACTTGATGTTTTTGGTCACTTGCTGAAAACAGCTGTCTGCTGTGGCCGAAAACGACGCTACGAGAGCGGTGAGAGTGAACCAAAACAGTACAGCTGTGGGCAAACTCACTATAAAGCTCCATAAAAGCTGACAGAAGCTGCAGATTTGGGTGATAATTCTGTGTACATTGTTTTCACATTGTTATGGATACACTGTCATTGTAAAACTATAAATTATAGCCACTTTAAGTAAGGTTTTGAATGCACGACTTTTACTTGCTTGGATGTTTTTTTACCTTGTGGCCTTACTACTTTTACTTAAGGGATCTTTATACTGACTTATATTGACTGATGGTCAAACATGGTGGTTGAACGGTGTGATGGAAAAGTCACTTCCTTGCTTCTTCATACAAGATGCATGGGAAACAGGAAGCAGCAGGGATTTATGGGAAATGTGGGCTTAATTTTGAGAAACACTCACAACCAACAATAACAAATAACAATGACATTGTCTCGATCTGTGCTTTTATCTTCCCTCCAAGAATAATTTCGAGGTATAGCAATGTGTTATTCAGAATCTTTTGTGATTTTTTTATATTTCCTTTTATGATATATATTAGATTGTAAATTAGTTAAAAACACACAACATGCCACCACCAGACTCTCTCCGTCTTTCCTTTGTAACTGCCTTTTTCCAGAAGACAAGTGTTTATTGATTTTGTTTCATGTTTTGTCCTGGAGACGCACATACACACACACACTCACACACACAAACTGCTGATAGCGAGGTTTCCAGTGCAGCGGAGATCTATGAATACATTATATGTACACTCAGAGGGGCCATGAATATTTGATGGATAAAAAAGGTGAAGGCTGAAGGAGAGTTATGATGGCTCTCCTGCTCATTCTCTAAGTACAGCACACCTTTTACCTAAGAAAACTATGCATCGTTGTTCATAATGACCCACAAATTTTAATTACAAACAGCACAGTGAGAGTATTTTCATCGCACTGGTCGAAAACCATATTTATGACAAAACAAATAGCAGCCATTACATCCACCAGTCATCCAGCAAAGATGGTAAAAGAAAGTCTTTCATGTCAGCAGTCTTGGTCTAAACACCCTTTTGGCTATTCTTGTCTGTGCTTATGATTTATTTTTGCTCTTATTTAAAGTTGCAACCTCAAATATTTGGAACTACAGCAGGGTGTTAACTATCGTATCAATGTTAGATCTATTCAACGAATTTGTCAAGGCTAAAAGCATTTCCTCCTCCTCCGTATTACTCTGTTTGCGCCAGCTGAAAACGCCCATACAGCCTCTCCCTGCTTTACATGTGACTTTGCAGATATGATGTGTGCCCTTGAAAGAGACCTTGGGTTGCATTGCAGTCATGGCAATGAGAGCAGCACTCTGGTTACACTGCTGCCCCTTTGTGGACAATATGGAGAAGTGCAGCGATTACAGCAGATCTTTGCATGGTATGATGGAACTATAGTTTGGTCATACGGGTGGAGGGAATTCCATGAGTGACTATGAATAATATTCTCAGGTGTAATATTATTATAAATCATTATGTTATAAATCATCAGTTATTTGCTCTAGGTATGGTCGTATAGAAGATGTTTAAAATCTCCTCTCTGCAGTGAAAATATGGCTCTGAATGAGGAACTGATGAACTAATTGACGATAATACAGATGCCGTTTGTGTGACAAGAATAATGAAGAACTGAAACACAACCGGTTGGAATCAGTTTTTAAATGTTTGTTTTAGCCCAGTTTCATATCTTCATAACTGCCCCAGTCTGATACACGAACAAGAAAGCACTATGCTTCTTGGAGTTCTGCGATGTAAGCCAAAAAATAAAAAATACAAATAACAACAGGACTCTGGGAGGACATTTATATTTGTTTTGGTTGCATGATGTTTTTGAAACTGCCACTAGGTAACTCCATGCCAAAATACTCTTCCCAAAATTAGCAGGATTTGTATTTTTCATAGAATTGATTCTTGGAAAATGACTGCATCTAAAGCATCTCAACAGTAAAACTCCCCCAATGAAAAACAGGCTTCTAAAAATCCTCTTGTGTAACATAGTTTCCTCATACCAGAAAACTGACCAAACTGCTCCAGAAGCAAACAGCCTTATGATCAGTCTTTCATACTTTCTTTAGTGTTGTGCAACTTTAACAACATGAAAGTTTCTTTTCTAATCTACATTTATTTAATCTGACCTCTAAAATTGTCTGATAGTACTGCTGAGTTGGCAGTTTTCTATGAGTTGACCAATTTAACAATCAAATGTGATAATGAACATGTATATCACTGGAGGCCAGCAAAAAAGGCATGTATCTTAATTGTGGTTGTCAAAATCCAGCCGCACATTGACCCAACATCATCTACCACTCAGTATAATGTGAGTGCACCTCCTGATGTTTATCTGAGTGAATACGATGCTGAGGAGAGACTACAATGTTTCTTTGTATTGGCAATTCCTTTCTGTGAGTTTCCCTTTTATTGTCTCCTTATCAATAATGCAGCAGGAACAGTGTTAAAATCTGGTGACCAAAGAAAAGAGAGAAGGATAGTACATTAAAAGGAGGGCAGATAAAGCAATGCTGAGCAGCAACAATTGATGACCTGTGTGTTTGGATGGGATTTTGTTTATCTCCTGCATTTGTTTGCTGTTGTCATTATGCACCTGTTCAGGCAGGGACGTCCTGCACTCTCTCCTGGCATTTATCTCACAGAGCTGCTGTGATATGTTGCTTTCTGCACCCAAACCTGGTTGGTAAAACTACAACTGGGGGATTCTCTATCCTGCCGCAACATTCTCGTGTGTGTCTGCATGTGTGTGGATGTAAGAGAGGGAGAGAGAGAGGGAGTGAGAATGAGGAAGAAAGAGAGATGCCTTGTAGGTATCCTTCATCATATGAGCACAAATGTACAATAGGGAGGGGTGCAGGGTGCTGTTGCAGTATATTTTTTTACTTTGCATCAGTTGGGCGTGGTAAGATGAGGTATTTGATTAACCTTGTGGCTCCTGCATTTATTCCAGAAAACAGAAAAGTCACCAAAACACCTTTAAGACATCGACTATAAAAATGACACACTGACCTGAGTGGAAGTTTTTATCCTGTTTTATCCAAAACCACATGTGAATGCCCCATCATGTTTACTGCAGATATTGCTCAATGTTCAATGGTTATGTAAAAACATTGCAAAATATGAAAACATGGTAATATGTGAAGCATTTTATCTCTAACATTGACATTAAATATCTTCATGTTGAATCACATTCACCAGGTGATTCACCAGTTTTAGGTCTTTTTTTTTCTTCTTACAGTAATCATAGAGGTTACACAAGTTTTGCCACATGTTGTTTGTGTACTAAACAGTAACTGCAATCAAACACTGTGACTGCAGTGGAGTGCAGCTCATTCAGTGCAGCCAAACCCTCTGGATACATTTTCTGTTTTTATGCATCAGAACTGGTTCAGTTCCTTCACTGTCCCTCCACAGCTGCTGTGAAACTCATTTCAGGGCAGAATAATGTATTCAGGTGGTAGGAATAAGCTAATAAAGGTTAGCACAACACAATTCTTTAAAGAACTAGCTTACACCAAGTAACAAATAAGAACAAAGGGGAAAACTTAATTGTCTATGCACATAATTAAGTCTTGATCATCATGACAGCAGCAATAAGATCACAAATCAGTACAGAAAGCCAGCAGCAAACTACAGAGTAAGAAATAAATTATACAGACATCTACCAGGACTACCATGACATGACAAGCATAACTGGTCATGCTTGTGAGGGTATTAATCAGGTAATAATGCATTTGTCCTCACATTACACATTGGTACTATTACTGTAATATGAACTTGCTATCTTTAAGAATTAGGGAGTTTTTAGGGAGGGGTGCTGGGTGCTGTCGCAATATATTTTTATTTTGCATCAGTTGGGTGTGGTAAGATTGATGTACCTTTATGGGTTTAAATGGGGTGTTTTTATCATTGTAATGAAGAGTAAAGGTCAAGCAGACATGTCATACGTGTCATATCATACTCAAATCATTGTGGAATTAAAAAAACATCTGAGAATTAATAAAAACTGATACAGTAAGGAAGTAAGATATCGTGGGTTTATAGGGTTCACAGAGTTCATAGACAGTAGAAAATAATAGCTAATAACATATGTCAGTTTGTTGCATGAGAAAAACCTAATTTGGCTGAATAATAGCAGGTGTCATTTTGACTGCCAGGATGTGCAGTTTACAGGAATTGAATATCACCCAATTCTGCAGTGCACTGTCGCTGTTAAAAGCTGAGTGGTAGACCATGCACTGCACTGCCCGGGCCGAGAGTATCCCTCCAGATTTATACACACACACACACACACACACACACACACACATTTATACACGCAGTAATATAGCAGTGTTTCTGTGATATCTCAGGATTGAGTGGAAGGAGGAGGAGAATAGAGGGGGAGATAAAGTAAGTGCATTTCAGTCTCTGTGCACGTCCTACTGCGTCTCACACACACACACACACACACACACACACACTCTCCTTCACTGTGACGCATCCCCTGGGCCACCCCCACCTTACCCCATCTCTGCTCAACCTCCACACACACCCAACAATCAATCTGTCAACACTGCTATCTACTGCTGCCCCTCTCTTTCTTTCTTTCTTTCACTGCCCCACTCTCCACCTCAGCCCTCTGTCCTTCTAAAAACTTGGTTCATTCTTTCCTAACTTTTCGTTTTTTCTTCAGACAAATCTTACCCAAGCCTCCTCCACCCATCTCCCTCTCAGGGCTCCTCCAAACCACCATGATGCCTTCAGTTCTTATGCAACCGCAGCCATGGTTGTGGGGAGAAATAGCCCTGCAATGCAGCACAGTTATAAAATAGCAGCAGCCGTTATGGGGGTTGCAGCTGAGACGAAACGCTGCCACTTCCACCACTGCTGTGCGGTTACTGCTCTGCACTGGTGCCGCTGTGAAACACCCTTAATCTGTGAGTGTTTCTCTGTGGCAGGCTGGGTTCATGCCTAAAAAGAAGAATGGGTGTTTTAATTGCTTTTCTTCAAGGTCAAATCAGTGTAACCTGGTTACTCACACGGTTCATACATTCAGACCATACTGAGATGATTTACTCTATATTATAAACACATCTAACAAGTTATAACACCTCCAAAAATGAGAATATCTGGTTATACATAATATAACATTTTAGACTCAACTAACAGAAACTGCAAATCTGTCCTGAATAAATGTGTTAATATACTTATCTGTTTGATCTGGTTTTCCTTTTGACATCTGACTATGCCCCAAGCTGTGCATTTACTGTCAGCTCTACAGTCAGCTACATTAACTACATGCAGTAGCTATATATAAATATACGCATATCCGTTGTTTTCCGCGTTGCCAGGTTTCCTGGTGTACCTGAGTGCTGGCCTGCAGCGGCATAAAGTTTGCCAAAATAAAGCAATACTACTTCTGTCCGGGGTTCAAGAAAATAAATGCTTGACGAACCCTGCCAAACTTTCAATACGTAATTATCTCAAGAAGGAAGCATTAAATGTACTTTTTACTTCTGATATTCATTTATACTGTTGATGTTATGTAACATGCAGGGCTGCCAAAAATGCATTTTCAAAGACAAAACTTACATATGACAATTAGATGAAGATTCTCTATCTCAGTGTTCCTCAAGTCCTTAAGACCCAAGTCCTAGAGCTCTGGTGGTTAATTCTACACATGTACTCAGAGACTGATTTTCATTAGCTTGGAGACACTAATCAGTAGAAAATACTCAATTGCAAGTAAAAGCCTGATATTCAAACTGTTACTTAAGTTAAATGAACATAAAATTTAAAACATAAAAAAATATGTATTATTCAGAATGGTGTTATATTGTTTTATATATTATATTTTTGGGTTATTGTTATTGATGTATTGACATTTAAGCATCATGTTAATGTTGTAGCTAGTTGAGGTAGAGCTAATTTTGACTTTATATACTGTGCAGTACTTTATCATTTGTGCATCATACTGTATTTTATAAACTGATGAGTATGTTTTGTATGTAAAATGCAAAATACCTATTAACTATGGCTGTGAAATAAATGTAGTGGAGTAAAAGTTACAATATTTGCATCTTAAATGTAGGGAAGTACAAGTATTAAGTAGCATAAAATGTAAATATGCAAGTTAAGTACAACTACATTAATAAACCCTAGACCAAAAAGCAGCTGCTTAAATGTGTATCAGTAAAGCCCATTATCAGCTGATTGTTTTGGGCCTTCAGGTGTGTTGTGATTTATTACCTCATGTCAAGGTTCTGTTTTGAAGAAGGTCCCTGACTCAAAATCTAGTTTTATTATTATTATTATTATTATCATTATTATTAAATCTAGACCATTATTTCAGCTGATATTGTGCTTACATTGTGCATATTCCTACATTAGGTTGTGTTTTGCCAAATTATCACACAGCAAACTTGGGGTTAAGGTAGTATTCCAGAAATAATTTACCTATTGGACAGAGAGAGAGAGAGAAAGGAATGATGGCTCATGAATGGCACTGAGTGTATGATGTTTTGATTATTCCTTGTGTCATGCCCCCCATTTTATTATGAAGGTCCAAACCACGCACATCCGGTCTCGTTCTCTACTGTGCCTTCATACTTGACAATGCGAACTCCCCTCGTGTCAGTCAGTGCCCAGACGCCCCTTAACGTTGGCTGGTAACCACTGGAGCTACAAAGCAGAAGAGAAAGAAGTGCAAGTAACCATCGATAGTTTCAGCTTGAGATGAAGACAACGTCCCTGGTTAATTCAAGGTAATTGTCATTATGTGGAAATCCGCCACAGCGTAATTAAATGATAGCTAAAGAGAGATTGATAACTTCAGCTAATTGTGAGGTGGCGTCCATCAGCTAGCCAGCTAACGTTAGCTTTAACCGCCTCTGTGAAACGTTCAGTCAGTATGTGAGGATGATTTGGGCAACGTGTCCCAAACACTAGCAATATAACGCTGCGTTGATGTTGATATGGTGGTGTTAGAAATTGTATTATTCATTGCCAACTTGTCAGCGGGCTAACTTATCTTAGCATAACTTTGTAGCTAAAGTCAGATCGCAGTCGGTAACGTAAAGACCCCTCGAGGGCGACGCGAATTTTGAGATTCCAGGCGACGCGGAAAACCTAATTTCAATACAGTTGGACATTTCTAAAGACTGCAATGGGTGAATGTCTAAGTAGGAGAAGATCTTTGTTGTACTTTCTGGGATACCTGGCCTCCAGGATCACAGATGCAAACAAACACGAAGTGCTGCATGGCCCAACGACACGTACGTTGTTGGACAAAGTGCAGTTTGCTTATTTACACAAACTAACGTTACTCGTTAGCATCTAGCTGTATATAAAGATGCTCGCTAGCTTGTGAGCGTTGACACTTCCACCGCGACGAGCGAGAAGTAGCGGTGGCGATGTTGCACGATTTGTTCGCTTCAAGTGGGTCTTCTCTGCAAGTCTGGGTAACGTTAACGTTAGCTAAAAAAAACCTATTCGTTTGGACATAACGAACCAAAATACCTAAACACTGCCAAAGTAAATCGACCTGGTGCTGCCTTCAGGTGCTTGTCATAAGCTGCTGAAACTGAACTTCACTTTTAAAGAAGTGATTTGGGTCAGATTGGTAGAAAACTGAACCTTCAGCTAACAAACTTTTCTTGCTGCACAAAGGCAATGCATTTAATTCATTTTGATAAAGGTTAGCTAGCTACCCAGCTGCAAAATAAATGCACTCTGTGTAAAGTAACGTTACACCACATCATTGGTAAAAATCTGTTAAAATGCGCATATAACCGCAGTGTTACAACCCGGCTCAAGGCTGGACAAAGAAAGAGAGAACATGAGAGTTGTAACTAAAAATAAGTTTATTTTACATAACTAAAGGGAAATTAAGATACAGACAAATGAAATACAACAATACCAAACAGGGTGGAAGCTTGCAGCCAGACCATTATCTGAGATTTGTGGACAAGAGATCCAGGTGGTTCATCACATCTGAATATTAAGATGTGCAACCATACCTACATCAGTCACAGAAATTACCTAGTGTTTTCTTTCTGATAAAGGCCATTAGATGGCAGTATCTCATTAACAGTGAAATGACACACGTTCATTTGTATCTGCCATTTATAGAGTCTTAATTGCACTGTAAGAAGAATATTTTTAGGATGCTTGGTTGTTATGTCTAAGACATGTCTTCATAAGATAAATAAAGCAGATCTTAGTCATGAAGGTCAGAAATGAAATGTTGTGTGAGTAAGGAAGTGATAACTATAACTACTCCAAGTTCAGAGTACTGGAAATCATATTTAGCTAGTTAACAGGGAATTTGGTTTTAAAGACTAATTATACATTTGGTAGCTCTTTCTTATAAGACAATTTGGGACACTTAGGATCTCACATGGTGGTTAAGAAGTAAGTCTACCCTGTATATTTTGTCGCCAGTTTGATTTTATAGTAATCCTGCGGAAAAGTAGGTTGAGGGCACAGTTCATGGCCCATTGCTTTGTTTGCTCTTTTGCTTCATCAGAGTGAATCTACATTGAACCAACTCGGTGAGAACAGTGTTTGGTCTAGCTTGATGTGGATTTATCGTGTCCTTTGTGAGCCAGGATGTCACAACTGTGTCAACACTGAGGGTAGTTTACCCAGCCTATGTTCACGTTTACAGCCAGCATGTTTTCAGTTGCCATTCCCTCATGTCAAATACAGGAATACAGTATGTGTGCTGATATTCACTTCACACAATGTGACCGTGCTGCTGTAATGTTTTGCAATAATATCCACTTTACTGAGGCATCTCCCCCTCATTAGTTAGAATTAGGGCTGCAACTAACAATTATTTTATTTTTGATTAATCTGCTTATTTTCCTGATTAATTGTCCATTACAGTTTCCCAAAGGTGTCATCTTTAGATTACTTGTTTTGTTCGGCCAACAGTACAAAACCCAAAGATATTCAATTTACTATCACATATGTTAAAGAAAAGCAGCAACTCCTCATAACTGAAAGGTGGAACAAGGTGGAAAATAACTTGAAGATAGAAAAAAATTATCAAAATTGTTGCAATGATTTTTCTGTCAATTAATTGACTAATAGTATCAGCTCTAGTTAGGATGGTTGAGATATTGAGGAATGATTGTACGGGCAAAATTTCTTATTTCCTATTGCCAGATATGTTTCAAGTAATAACCTGTTTTCCATTTATTCTTTCTGCACTTTGTGTACTTTGATAATTTCTGTTATGGGTCATCTCTGACGTAAAGTACATTGGTATCCAGTTTGGGTTTGATTACTGAAGGACAACTTGTTTGTAGCGAGGAGTGTTAGGAGAACAGTCTGCCCTGTGTTCTGATACTGGGATAAGACACCTTAGCTAGCGACAGAGATGATGTGGGCAAGGGTTGATTCTGATATCCCTCCCTTGCTTTCTGTATGTACTGTGAAATTATAAATATGTGACTGTATCTGCCCTTCGGGGTCAGACTCCTCATATGCATCTTGGTGTATGATCTCTGTCCTTTCAGCTGAAATAGATTGACTCAGTGTGCTCGCTTGCTCTTCCTTTTGTTTACTTGTTATTCTTGATTACCATTTTATTTGATTGCTTTATTCTTTTGCTTAATTAAATATACAAAAGACAACTACTTGTTGGATCTTCATTTTATTTGCTCACGTTTTCGCAAGGAAATACACAATTTTCCCTAATGGAATTAATAAAATTAGTCTGTAGTTAATTACAGACGATCAAAGGAATTTACCCAAATTCAGTGTGCAGTTCAACAATATTTCCATTCCAATAATTCGAATTCATTGCTCTTGCAATTCAAAGACAGAGAGTTTACAGATAAATGCATCTACAACATTAGAACAGTAAAAAAAAAAAAAAAAAACAGTAGCACTCTCAAATAAAGCCACATAGAAATTAGCATAGGTGCAAACAGCTTTTCTTCAAAGTGGTTGTAAACATCTTGGCCTGAGGGCAACACTCAAAACTGACTGTTCTACATAACTGTTGTAGAGAGCCCAGCAGGAAGAATTTCCCTCTGGACATGCAAACGTCTCATGCTTTTAAGGCGTTCAAGCGTGGATTTTTAGATGTCAGCTGAGGTCGGCTCCCCTGTGACCCTCCAAAGGATAAGTGGTCATAGCTAATGGAGGGATACAAATGTCAGTGTGATTTTTCAGTTGAATTAATAGTTTATGCAGCAGGTACATGATGTAAAATTTACGTCATTCAATCTGTGTCTTTTTAGTCTTTTCTTCTTTGACTTTACTTTTTTTTAAATTCAATTCATTTTCATGAAATGGAATAATTTGGGAAAAGAATATGGCAAAGTTACCCTAAACTCTTTTGGTAAATTGAGGGAAGCAGAAGACTGTAGGTGCCTGAACTTCTTAAATAAATATTGACTCACTATTACTAGGGTAATAATGAATAAATGAGCACTGCTGTGAATCAGAGACGTGGCAGACTGCAGTAGGCTGCATAGTTTTTAGGGCTTTGTTATAGTTAAAGACCTCTGACCACAGCTGTGTCTGATCAAGGTAGGCAATTTACAGTTGCTAAGGACTAAGGCTGCTCTGGCCAATGAGGTGAAGGCATGCAGATGGTGCAGTCTTGTTAGTAGAGGGGAGACCAGAGTTCAACTCTGTGTAGGCTTATCTGTGTTGGTTGGTTGGATTGTGCAGGTCTGGACAGAGACTGATTGTAACTGGGAGGATTAACAAAACTTATAAAAAAGTGTGGTGGAAATTTGGTATTTCCTTTTGTGGAGAAGTGAACAAATAAAATGATGATCCAACAAACAGTTGTCTTTTGTATATTTAATTAAGCAAAAGAATAAAATGTAAACAAATAAAGAGTAAACCAAAAGAGAGAGTGAGCGCACACAGAGTCAATCTATTTCAGCTGAAAGGCCAGAGCTCACACACAGAGGTGTGTATGAGGAGTCTGACCTCGAGGTGCAGATACAGTCCCATACTTATAATCTCACATAACATACAGAGAGCAAGGGAAGGATATCAGAAGGAACCCTAGCCTACATCATCTCTGTCTCGAGCTAACAAGAGTCATATCCAAGTATCAGTACACAGGGCAGACTGTTCGATCACCCCTCGTAACAAACAAGTTGTCCTTCAGAAACCAAACCAAAACAGGATACCAATGTACTTTACGTCAAAAGAGACCCAAGAGAGAAAATATCAAAGCACACAGAGTGCTGGTTAAAGAAAACGGGGTATTACTTGAATACATATCTGGAAATTTTGCCCTTACAAAAAGATGTAACAAGCCAAGGGCTGAAATGCTCTAATTAGTAATTTAGTAATCAATATAGGACAAACATCATCAATCCATCTGTATATGAGATAACATTATAGAAAGCACTCTGGAGCAACGCACGAACAACAAAGAATAAAATGAAGCTGACGAAACAAGAATGTCCTTAAAGGTACAGGAAACTCAAAGTGGTGAATTTGTAGGTTAAAAGGTGTTAAGTAATAGGTGCTAGGTAATAGGTGGGGTTTGGGACTGGTCCAGATACGGACTTTCTATGAAGCGTTGAATGATTTAAAGGCTATTATACTACAAAGGTTATTAGTGTGCAGAGTGAATTTCAGCAGAAATGGATACAAACACATTGAGCTGGATCCCTCTGTTAACTTTACAGTGTGTGCCGTGTTGTTTGTGTGTTAGAATAGCAACATAAGACGTGGCATTATTTCCACAGTCCACATTTTATTTCCATCTAATTCTAATGCCCATACCTTCCTGGCGTCTAGACTTTCACAAGAAAAATCATACAAATCAGTGTTGATTTTTAGTAGTTATTTGATGTTTTAACCTCAAATGCTTTGCACAGCACATCACATGTATTACTTCACATACAGTAGATATGGAAGAAACAGTTTCCTGTAACTTTAAGGTTCTTACCCCTTTTTAAAACAGGATTTAGGTGGGGTACAAGCATAACCTTTTTAAACTGAGGATCTCACCGTAAAAATTTCCAAATAATTTTCTGAATCTCTACCGATTCATCTGAAGCATGTTGTTTCTGACATTTGTCATTTTATGAAGACTGAGTAGTCAGAGATATATTATTATAGTGATTCCCAAGACGATCTAATGTGCTGTATGTCTGGCAGTATGCCACGTGTTCTATCTTCCCTCCACTCAGCCAACCACAAGCTTTCATCTAATGAATCAACCCAACCCCAATCTCACTCAGCCCCTCCCCCAGCTCTATGTCTGTGTCACACTACCGCTCTCTCTTCCTTTCTCTCTTCCTTCGCTGCTTGCTTGCTTGCGCATGCCCTCCCTCCATTGCCTAATGCGGCTGGGCTAAAGAGAGAAACAAAAAGATAGAGGGATTGAAAAAAGGAGCAGAGGGTGATTTTTAGCCGAGAATTCAGAGGCGTGGGATGGAAAAACATCCGGGTTCTTTGCCCATAAACCCCCATGTGAGTCAGATGGCCATTTTTCTCTTTCCTCATTCTCTCATATTTTTCTTCTTTATCTTCATATTGTTCCTTTCTTTCTCACTGTCTTATCATTACCTCTCTTTTATTCTGACTGTACAGTATCTCTGTCTGCCTCTGTTGCTGTGTCATCCCTGCCTTTGCTTTCTGCATGCGCCCCTGCCCCCATACAACACCACGGGCTGCTGATGCTGTCTTGTGATGCTTAAGTAGAAGTCACGGTGTGCTGAATGAGATTCAGGGTAAAGAAAGGCACAACTACAAGGAATGCGTCTTACGTTGCTTTGACCACGTACACTGGAATAACTTGTTTTAAGTTTGCGTTCAGCCGGATCTTACACCTTGTGATTCCCTACGCTGCAGTCAAATACTGTCCTCACCTTCCTGTAGCTCATCTGTGAGTGTGCTGATTATAATTGGGATGATTAGCAAAACTCAGGTGATGATGATTAACAACATACAATTTAACATTCAACAAAGATGATTAACAAAAGTAATAATTTAACAGAACTAAAACCAAACAGCAGTGCTTCTTCACGGCATTAATAGAGGAAAACATCAGCCCCCATACTAAATCGAAAGAAGGCTGTCTCAGGTGTAACTGTTGACAAAACATTTAAACTACATTTTCTTAAAGGCGTGTGAGTGAGCGAGAAGCAGAGGGAAGACGTTATGAAGCCCAAAAATCCCAGTCAAAGGGAATTTTAAATTTATTATTACCTTTTTAGTTACTGAATGAAAGAAAGGTCTTTGGAGATAGATTAGGGTGGGTAGGCTGGTGTTGACTGATGGCTGAGTTAGGTTGGGCAATGAGATATTACGTAAACAAACTTGTTCTGTTACTTTTACGTCAGCCAAGGGCACAGTGTTTTGTTGGCAAACATAGTCGTCCTGAAGACATAACCGGCTGCAGATAAGTGTCTCCTGTTGTCGGACATCAGCGAGCATAATGACACCTAAAAAAAGTGACAGTTGCAATGCAAGAGTAGGATATGGAGCAGATCAAAACATCTCTAAACTTCATGCCGGAGGAGATAAGCAAAGTGGCTAAACAACAAGTGAGTTTACTTGAGATAATGGAAGAGGTGTGTCAGCTGAAAATCCTACTCAAGGAGAAAGAGAATTGAAGGCCTGGAACGGAGAGTCGATGAACTAAAGTTCCATAAATATGAACATTTAAACTTTAAAACCTTTGGCTATACAGAACATAAAATGTATGAGACTGAGAATGGCATTGACCCAGAGAACCACTTCTACAACAACATCAGTACAAACTGTGAGTATTATACTGAAGACCAGTTCAACAATAATGTCAAACTGGAAGGAGCATTATCACTAATTCACTTTAACAGTAGGAGCCTCTACACCAACTTTGTAAAAATCAAAGATTATTTGAGGCAATTTGCCAAGAGGTTCAATGTAATTGCAATATCTGAGACTTGGCTCAGTGAGGACAAAGATGCTGAAGTTGAACTGGAGGGATATGAGATGTTTTGTGTAAATAGGGCCAACAAAAGGGGAGGGGGAGTTGCCCTGTATGTTGACACAGACCTCAAAATGCAAAGTTGAAAGCAGTATGACAACAACCATAGATAATCTAATGGAATGTATAACTATTGAAACTGAAGTGGAAAAAGCCAAAAATATAATCACAAGTTGTGTATACAGAACACCAGGATCAGACATTGAACAATTTAAGGATAAGATAGCTGGAATTTATTATAAGCCATCTTTATGATAACCACACTGACTGGGGCTGTTCTGTAATTCACTGCAATAACCTTCCTCTGTAATAAAAACAAAAGGCAAAATCCACAAGATTTTACTCCATGAAATTAGTTTCACTTTATTTTATCTCCATTAAATTATCAAGTTTGTGATCTGAGCAGCATGCCAATAACAGACCCACCAGGAATCACTAAAAACCAGGAAGTCTGCCTATGTTACCTGACCAAAATTCGACTTCTGCAATTTCTTGTTTCAGATTTTTATTAAAAAGTTACTGCACACTTAAACATGTTTTTTGAGCTGTAAAATTAATGATATGACTGTACTGTGATGAAACACATCAATCCTGGTGTTAACATTGACATTTATTTCCAAATTTATAAAAATTGGCATGTCCATGGGTTGAAAATGGCTCAATATGCCATCTACTGTTTTAAATCAGCCCTGAACCTGCGAGGCCAATGCTGACATAGAGTCAACTGGTTGGGACCTGTCTACGTCATGAAATTTATATTAAAAAATACTCTAATCAGTGTCAGTCAGTCTCCCCCGTGTCTCCTGGCCCACACACTACGCAGCCACGCCTCCTACAGGTGTTGTTCCCTCACTTGTTGCATATTTTAAATATGCTGGGAGGGAGGGTTCTAGCAGAATTTGAGGGTGGAGTTGCACTTTAAACTATGTGTTTCATTTGAATACAAGTCAATAGATAAGAGATGCATGAGATCTGTATCTCTCAATCATAAGGTCAGTATCATGTATCTGTAATTACGAGATGTAAAAGTCATAATTTCAAGAAAACGTATTCCCGTTTGAGTATTGTCAACTTTCATCTCTCATGTCTTTATGTAGATTGCTCCTGCTTGCCTTCATAACACAATGACAGTCACGTTTGACAGTGGTGAAGAGCATTCATGCGTTGCCATTGTCTTTTCAATAACATCTATGGGGACGCACACAGGTGTCATCCCATTCTGCAAGTCTCATTGATGTCAGGGTGATGTGGTACAACCTGTTCATGAGTATCAAAAATAGATCATCACAAACAAGTTATTCTCTTAGTAGTACAGCTCAAGTCACAAACTTTGACTTGCAATACTGGATTACTGAGGTGTGATTTTTGAGGCTGATACTGATGAGAGTGCTAAACTACAGCATGAATGAAAGGAAATGGTTTCCTGGTCTCGGTTTTTCATGTATGACATAGGGTTGCAAATTTTGTGCATTGTCCTTAACCAATAGTTGGACACGTTAACAATCACTAATCGATTAATAATTAATAAGATACAAAACGCATGTCTTTTTCTCAGTTTAAGTTTTATTTAGACAATTCTAGCAGCACATTAGTTATGTGAAACATTACAATTTAAACAAGCAGAATAATAAAATAATTAGGCTCTCGCTTGAAGCGGCTGCTCTTGTCCGCCTGTCCTTATTCAACAAATGGCGCCTCCAAACAGAACAATGGGGCGGCATATAACTGTACCTCTCGAGGGGATGCGAAAGCCTGGTTCAGTGTAGTTCAGTAACGTTAGCTCACGAAATCCCTCACCGTCCACCATGTTTATAGGCATCATGTCCTTTTCCACCATAAAGCAAAGCAAAGATGATAACTGTCTCTGAGCAAAGCCTCTGAGTTACCACTACAGCCTCTTCTAGCTAACACCGACATGATAGTTTGTTGGGAGGACATGTTCCACTTTCGATTTGCACTGCAACCATCAGGTGCTGACTTCTCAGGTGAAACAACATTGACGTTGTACTGTAGCTGTATTTTAAGACAGTGTCGCAATTGTCCTCTTACAGTGTAATGCTCCCACACTGGTATGTTTTGCCCTCTTGTAGTATAAAAGTTAATATATATGAACTCCGAAGGTATAGTACACAGAACGTACTTTGGCGGTTAATACATTTTTATTCTGTTAAATTCTTAATGGAAAGTAATCGATTAGTGATTAATCATTATTAACTGTTGGAGCATTCTTTAAGTAGCTGAACTCGCATGACATGACATTGCAGACCTTTTAAAGGGTGAGGCCGTTTTATTTGCGGTGTTGAGATATTCTTTGCTCTTCTTTTATAAAGGGCTCGATAAAGGCCTCGAAGGGGTATTAAGTTTATGTTGATGAACTCAATACCCCTTCTTTGGTTTTTCTCTCCTTCTGAGTAGTACCCAGTGCCTTGTTTTTTTATTTGGCTCCTCTGCGTGGGTGGGTCAGTTTGATACCATCAGGGCAGTACAAAGACTCCACCCACAGTGGCTAGTGATTCTGCATTTACTATTCATTGACATTATAACTGCACCAGTCAAATTGGTTTTTAAATAAAGTATAAAAATCAAATAATAGCAAGTACTAGAAACAAGAAGGTACAAGTAGCATGTGACTGAGCCAAGCGATGGATCACACCCTGGAAAACATGATGGGATTTAACATTTGTGCCACAGTGGGGACCCTGTTTTGTTTTTTTTTATCTTTGTTTGTATGCTCGTTCAGATGTCGGTGACCCCTCCATTCCTATTCCCAGAAGTTCAAAGGAGTGAAATGCAGCTCAGTCAGTTTGTAAATTCCAAGCCCTCAATCCGCTCTGGAATTTGAGCTCCCTGTGATCTACCACATTGGCTCGAATATGTACACTAACTCTGTATGTTTTCTGGAAATAACACCTGAAAATTGTTGTTGTCTTATATTTAAAGACCAGACTTTGATTGCTTAATTGGGAAAGTGCAACTGTCATAATGCAGTCACAGCAGCAGATGGCAGCATGTATTTGTAAAATTAGGACTCTCTTTTGAATGAAGGAAGCCATCATCACTGAAAACCTCAGCACCAGTTATAAATTAACACAGTTGGATGAGCTGCAGAGGGTAGCTTAGTGACATATTGTGATATCTGCCATTGGTGCACACTCAAGAGAAGCAATAAGCCTTTTTCACAGAGGACATTTTCAGTACGTTCACACTGCAAGCCTTATTGCTCAATTTGGATTTATTGCTGAGATCAGAATTTTTTGTTCAGCTGTTCACATTATGTTCACATTATTTTTTTAAATGTTGAAAACATCAGATTCCAGTGTGAACCGGTCACGGTCATGAACTGACCCCCATGCGCAAAATAACAATAATAAAGGCGTCACACGCAGCACGCTGTCGTACGGAAGTGAACATGAAGGCCACTGAAGTCAGCGTTTACGGTTTTATTTATAAGCTGATGTGCAGTGGAAGCCAGCAAATTCGTGAGCAAGACGATAGCAAGGACGAGGATGAGGAGAAAGAGAGCCACATTTTTAATTATGTTTTTTGTGGAGCAATGGCTGCTACTTCCGTACGAATCTGTGTTTGTCTGAGTGACTCCCGCCAGCGCAGAATTGTGACGAATGTCGGTATGGAGTGACGTAAAGTCGCATGAATTCTGATATAACTGTTCAGACTGAGGTCGCATTGCAAAAAATCAGACCTGATCTGATTTAGGACCACAAATGAAAGTGGCCCAAATCAGAATTGAAAAGATCAGATTCCATGTGATTTGTGCTGTTGACAATGTTATTAAAAAAACAGATCTGAGTCACATAAAGAAATCAGATTTGGGCCACTTTTGCCTGCAGTCTGAATGTAGCATGTCACAGTAAGAAAAGCACAGGTGTAAATAATCAAATTAATGGTGTCTGAATTCCATTTAGCTGCTTCAGTTTCAGGGTCCTGTTATTGCGCATGTGCATATCCCACCTCTGGAAAGATGTGTTCTTTGTGTAAAATACAAAACATTTTTAGTGTAGTCTTGTTGTGTTTTCATGCTACAGCATCTGAATATTTGGAAGACCCAAGTGAGTATGACCTGTGGGTGGGTTTGTATTGAAAGTAATGGATAATAATACTTTACAAACGCATTACTGGATCTCACCCTCTCTTCTGTCTTTGTTTTCTAGGAGTTATACTATCTGAGAATGCTTAGGAGCAGAGAAAAGATGGAGAGGAAAGAAGTGGAAGAGCAGAATCAGGTATGGCTTTGTGTCTTTGGTTCCATATGAAACTGAGAGTTTATTTAGAACATTATCTTTCTCTAGTTGTTGAGATGCAGAAATGCATATATGAAGCCTTTTTCTGTAATTGAAGTACAGGGTTGTATGGAGATAGTATTCAAATCAACTAATTGTGTGTGTGTGTGTGTGTGTGTGTGTGTGTGTGTGTTCATTTGGTGTAGTGTGAGAAGAGGTTGAGGGTGTGTGTGGCGACATGCAACAGAGCAGACTACTCCAAGCTGGCCCCCATCATGTTTGGCATGAAATCCTACCCTGACGAGTTTGACCTGGAAGTTGTGGTGCTTGGCTCACATCTCATTGATGACTACGGGTAAGACCAACTGGCACAACAGCATCCTTCTAAAAAGCTCATTGCAGATGTCCCAAAACAATGAAGTAGTGTATAAATTATAATGCACTAGCTAACACAACAGTCCATAATCACCCACAGGTGTTCAGTTGGGTTTAGATCTGCGTTCATTATGAAAGTCTACTTAATTTGCCTTGTTTTTTTTTCCTACTTCCCGCTCTGCAGGAACACTTTTCGTATGATCGAGCAGGATGACTTTGACATCGGCTCCAAGCTCCACACCATTGTGCGAGGAGAGGATGAGGCAGCTATGGTGGAGAGCGTTGGGCTGGCACTTGTGAAACTGCCTGATGTCCTACAGAGGCTGCGCCCTGACATCCTGGTTGTCCATGGTGACCGTTTTGACGCGCTGGCTCTGGCAACTGCTGCAGCGCTGATGAACATTAGAATACTTCACGTGGAGGGAGGAGAGGTGAGGAGGCAGGGCTCGAGAATATAAGAGAGAAGTTCTACTGTGATTAATTTAGTCATAAATTTAATTTTATGCCGCACTGCACAGAGTATGCATACTGTTGTACTTTTTACAGTATGTGGTTATACCTTTTTAAAGCTCACAGCATACAATAATGGAAACAAACAGTGCATAACATATCCTTAGTTCCATTAAAAGAAAATTAAATGTCAATGTTTTGCCTCTTTTACAGTGAGAGTTTTTGATCCGATGTGTGTAAGACTTTCTGGTGTGCAAAAACATTGTAGTAATTGTTAGCAAATGACAAAACATACAACATCTATTCTCTCCTTTGCTCCTTTTCCCAGGTGAGTGGTACGATTGATGACTCAATCCGCCACGCCATCAGTAAACTGGCCCATTACCACGCTTGCTGCACACGCACGGCAGAGCAGCACCTCATTGCCATGTGTGAGGACCACTCTCGCATCCTGTTGGCTGGCTGCCCTTCATATGATAAGCTGCTGTCAACTCATCACAGAGAGGACTACATGGATATTATCAGGAGCTGGCTGGGTACGTGGAGACACAGTCATGGGATAGAAAGATAGTGTAAGACATCAGAGTGTGTTTGTATGTCATGTGTTGGGTGTTTATTCATGTTGCAGGTGACAAGACGCAGGAGTATGACTACATAGTGGCTCTGCAGCACCCAGTTACCACTGACATCCAGCAATCCATTAAGATCTACGGGCTGATGCTGGATGCCCTGCTCTCTTTCAACAAAAAGACCCTCATCCTCTTCCCTAACATAGATGCCGGTTTGTTTCACTTACTGGTCCCTTTAGTTCCTTCTTGTTTTTCCAGGCTATGTTTTCCTCTATATGTGAGTGTTTTGTCAAAGAAAAACTAGGATCACAAGAATGAAGGCTGTTTTGGATTGGAGATTGTTGTACAGTTGTTAAATTTTATTAATTGAATGAATAAATGCATCTATGTAAACAGGAAGTAAGGAGATGGTGCGTGTGATGCGGAAGAAAGGCATCGAGCAGCACCCCAACTTCCGGGCGGTGAAGCACATTCCCTTTGAGCAGTTCATCCAGCTGGTGTGCCACGCCGGCTGCATGATAGGAAACAGCAGCTGTGGTGTGCGAGAGGCCGGGGCCTTTGGCACGCCTGTCATTAACCTGGGAACAAGGCAAACTGGCAGAGAAACTGGTAGGTATGACAGAATTGCTGCAGCAGACCTGATTTCCTACAAAAGTTGTTTATACATTTGGTTACAGAGCTTGCTTAAGCTTTACAAAATGTATTTTTATAACACTGGTTCTTTTAAACTAAGTGATCGTTTCAACACAAATTTCAGTATGCATACTTGACCATTACCACTGGGAATTAACAGCAAAAGTTTTAGATCTTGTAATGTAGAACAGCAATGCTGTGAATGTCTTTCATAATGGCAGTTTGTCATCTAACACGTTATTGTTATAGCAAACATTATTCTGTTGAATCAATCTGCCTCATGTTGTTTATCTGACATTTCCCTCTCTGCCAGGTGAAAATGTTCTACATGTCAGAGATGCCGACACTCAGAATAAGATCTACCACGCACTGGAGCTACAGTTTGGAAAGAGATACCCCTGGTATGACCAATGTACTGCTTGTCTGTCTCACTGGGTCTTTGCTTTCCAGTTTTTCTCTTGTAGATCCTCTTCTTCTTTTTTCTTCCTTGTTCTAAAAGCATTGATTCTTTAATCTAAGCATACATTTTTGCTCTGGATATTATTAAGTGTAAGTTATAACAACAACAAGTAAAATGTAAAGGTAGGAGTTAATCCGCTGGTTAATATTTTCATCCAACTCTTGTCACAAATGTCCAGTTTACATTTCATTTTACTTACAGAGCCCTCTTCCAATGACCTGTGACTGCCTGTCCCAGTCAGTATTGCTGTTCGACAGGTTAATCAAGGCACAGGTGTGCCTCTTTCAGTTGGCACAATGTAGTTGTTGTTCCTGCTTTGCTCTGCAGACCGGTGATTTATTTGCAAGACTGTTTAGACATAAGCTTTCTGATTTCTGTCAGCAGAATCAGGCACAGCTCTTGTAGTTTAGTTGTAGGTAGTATTTTTGTATAAGCACTGCCTCAACATAAAAAACAGATCTCACAGTATACTTTTTAAACCATCTATGAAGAATACAGTTTAGATTACATAAACCTACAATGGACACATGATTGAAGGTTGCATCCACCACTGGTTTTACTTAGTGGATCATAAAACATGATTTTGTTTTTATGTGATTGTCTGTTTTTTTAAAAGTAGATGAGTGATATGAACACAGGTATATTTCTGTTTCCCGTCAGCTCTAAGATTTATGGTGACGGCAACGCAGTGCCTCGTATTCTCAAGTTTTTACGTACCATTAACCTGGATGAGCCCCTCCAAAAGACTTTCTGTTTCCCCCCCGTGAAAGACTCCATCTCCCAGGACATCGATCACATTCTGGAGAAACAGAGCGCTCTGGCTGTTGACCTGGGAGGGACCAACCTCAGAGTGGCTATCATCTGCATGAGGGTAGGCTGCATAGACTCTGACATCAAACCAGCAACATATCTATATCTGTAGAATGTCACTTTTTTTAAACTCCCCAGTTACAGTTGAGCACAATTTTTAACCTTTTTCTGTCTAAACTAAATATAAATGAAATGTATCATGAAATGAAATGAAACAGTCTATTATTGATGGCCATAATCAAAGGCAAACTCAATATAGGAAGATAGGGCTGGCAGCAGCAGCGACGCAGCAGGAACACTCCCTGTGTGGACACCACACGTGTGCCAGACACAGCAGTTCAGCGAGGTAGCCGTCACGCGCTGCTCAGGTTGGCGGTGTGGCCCGGCCGTAAAGTATTTATCACAATAGAGGCGGAGCGCATTTAAGTCCCGCCTACACCAGAGGGGAAAACAATTCATCGCTCTCCATTGACTTTGTATTGCGTGAAGGTGCCTCCTTGTCATTTCGGTCTGCTAGCAAACAACACAAACATGCCTAAAAGCTGCTGTGTGGTAGGATGAACAACCAACAAGGTCAAGAACCCAGAGCGAAGTTTATATAAGCTGCTGAACGGAAACACTGAGCCTTTAAGAAGATAAAAGTGGATATAGATGTGAGGCATCAGCAGGAAGAATAGGAAAATTGGGATCCTGACAATTAGTGTGCCTACGTGTGCAGCAAGCATTTTGTCACTGGTAGCCCAAGTAAAATATCCAAATGTCAGTTTTAGGCTAACTATATTGCTGTAAATTAAGCTAAAGCCTTTTGAAAGTATGCAACTTGTGTAGTGAATTGTGGCTACATCAGAAAGCTATGCAGTATTATGTTTGCCAGTGCATTAGCTAACTACATTAACTTAGCTTGAGAAGGGACACTGAGATAGACCGACAGTATTGAGTTTGTCAATATACCTTTTCCGCTCTGGTAGACACAGGGTGCTAAAATAATCCTTTGACAAATCTAATGTTTTAGCTAGCTACAGGCTTTTTTTTGTTAGTGTTTCAGCCCTTGGTTGCATATTGAGGCGCCGATTGTTTTCCCCTCCGGTGGGCGTGATTTTCAGAGTATGACGCATTGCACTCTGTCTCTATGCTAGGTGCCACTGCTCATGAAGATATTTATTTCAATTCGGCATCATGAAGTTTTCTGTTTTAGGTATGACAATGAAATGCTGTTCTTCCCTTTTCTTTCCCTGCTACCTCTCTCTCTCTCTCGCTCTCTTTCTCTCTCTCCTACCTCCACTACCTCCCTCTCTGACCAGGGTAAGATAGTAAAGAAGTATACTCAGCCCAATCCAAAGACCTTCGAGGCCAGGATGCAGCTATTATTACAGATGTGTGCAGATGCCATGCGGGATGCCGTCGGCGTCAACTGTAGAATACTCGGTGTTGGTATGAAAAAAAAACACTCACCTGAATGAAAAACAGTTACGATTCTGACAAACGCATTACAAGACTATCATCTCATAGCTCTCCCTCTACATCGTAGGAGTGTCCACGGGCGGGCGTGTAAACCCACAAGAAGGTGTGGTCCTACACTCCACAAAGCTGATCCAGGAGTGGTCCTCAGTGGACCTGAGAACACCCATCTCCGACGCTCTGCACCTACCCGTCTGGGTCGACAACGACGGCAACTGTGCTGCGTTGGCTGAGAGGAAGTTTGGTCACGGCAAGGGAGTGGAGAACTTTGTCACTGTCATCACAGGAACAGGTGAGAAATCAGGATGTTCATTCATTCATTAATTACATTTAATGTCATAATTCTAGTTATTTAAAAAATAAGCAACTTTATTTTGGAAGAAAAGGGCATCATCTTTAGAAGTTTCTGAAAAAATTTGTTTCTGCAGTTTGACATAATTCTTGATAATGGTAGATCATTGTAGATTATCACAGTTTTTTAGTTGCTATTCAAATTGCAGTCTGAAAATGTTTTTGGAATTCTATAGTTTAGTGCCTAAGGAGGAATAAATAACGGATTTCCTGCTGTGATAGAAGATTTTCATCATGATAGCCTCGTTTGAGACTAATTGATAAGCTGATTGTACTGACTTCCTTTAATTACTCAAATCAGTCGCTTAATTCCACTGACAATCTGAGGAGGTAAATATCTTGACTGGTACCTTGATAGGTATTGGAGGAGGGATTATCC
The DNA here is from genome assembly GCA_008360985.2 of Macquaria ambigua. NCBI lineage: Eukaryota > Metazoa > Chordata > Actinopteri > Centrarchiformes > Percichthyidae > Macquaria > Macquaria ambigua. The sequence continues at coordinate 1,263 of VMKM01001925.1, read as the reverse complement.
ATCACAATGAGCTGGTCCATGGCAGTACCTTCTGCGCTGCAGAGTTGGGTCACATCATGGTTTCATTAGAAGGTCCAGAGTGTTCGTGTGGCAGCAGAGGATGCATAGAGGCCTACGCATCCGGCATGGCCCTGCAGAAAGAAGCCAAAAGGCTGTACGATGGTGAGTGTTTGTTTTTGTGTGTATGAAGCTTCTGAAGACTCTCACTAAGTGCTGAATTGAATATAGGTTGGTTGGATTTCTTTGCCCTTTTTTTTACTTTAAACTAGGAATCCCTACACTTACACTGTTGTTCTGTTAGTGAAGTGGTCTTAGCAGTTATGACTTAATTTTGTTGAAATCTAGCTGGATGAAGAAAAGTTAATTAAATGTAGCTCCTTAACACATGTCTCAAAGGGCTTCATTACTGTCATTCATCATTTACATACATACATCTGACCTGTGTGTTGGTGTCTCTCTCAGAGGAGCTACTGAAGGTGGAGGGGATGGATATGAAGCTCACAGAGCCAGTCACTGCTGCCCACCTCATCAACGCAGCCAGACTGGGGAACTCCAAAGCAGACGCTGTCCTGAACAAGGGTCAGAGCACAAAGCAAGCACACACACACACACGCATACATACAAATCTGTTAAGGAAATTCAAACTGCACAATGTGTTTTATTTCATACACTAATAATAGTGGGTACAGCCAGACTTTTCTTCTGTGCTGGAACATTGCAAACATACAGTAGCATGGAGCCAAATGACAGTTAGTCACTACTATTAAAATAAGAGAGAAATCTAATTTCTGTCTGTCTTCATCTTCCCCTCTCTAGCCTCCTCAGCGTTAGGTGTGGGCATCATTAACATCCTCCACATAGTGAACCCGTCGCTGGTGATTCTGTCTGGAATTTTGGCCTCTTACTACCAGGCCCCAGTGCAGCACATCATCTCTGAGAGAGCCCTCGTCTCGGCGCAGAGCGTCAAGGTTGTCACATCAGACTTGGAGGAACCTGCTTTACTTGGAGCAGCTAGTATGGTGTTAGACTATGCAACCAGAAGGGTGTATTGAAGGATATAGTCCTTACTTCCTAAGGACTGCTACCAACAAGAGGACTGCAAAACTGAAAGTACTATCTGTAGTGCCCAGATGGATACATAAGCATATCTAGGAGATACATTTTGAAAGAATAAAGTGAAAGACAATGCGTTCAAACTATCATGCCAATGTTAAATATTGTGTGTGTGTGTGTGTGTGTATATATGTATATATATATATATAT
>VMKM01001924.1:0-101026 GCA_008360985.2 Macquaria ambigua | reverse complement strand
GCCACAATTAGTAACCATAACCAACAAGTAATCATTGGTCACATTTTTTACTGCTATTGTTTATTTAACAGGTTTTTTTTCTCCTCCTTTCCCTAAATCAGCCAAGACCCCTGTACTGCAGGATAAACCTGAGTGTGCCTGTGCTGGACAGGTTTTTTAACCAGCAGGACACACGACCTGATTTTCGGCTGAGCAGGGAGGCCCCGGCAGTGCTGCTGGACCTTCTCAACCAGGAACGGAGACACGGATGGGATGCCACAATTGAGACCTCACGTAAGTAATCACTTAACAGGATTTTTTTAAATACTGAGGAAGAGTAAATCAAACATTTTTTCAGGAGGTCTAATTTGTTTTTTAAATATTTCAGGTCATAACAGCATGTGCCGTCCTCCATGACATCTGCCTTGGGGCTGGTGACATCGTGGCCCCTGAGGATGAGTCTGAGGAGGATGTGGCAGAGGATGAGAGGGAGAATGGTTTGGAAACAGTAAGTGGTGCTCCCTGGCATGACCAGCTGTCTGCAGAGGTGTCTGCCCTGGAGGAGGTACCCCCTGACCACGATTATTTTTAACAGGCAAGTAAAAGAATTGTAAAGCTATCATTCCTATTTATTTTTAATGTTTTGTATAAGAATTTTGCCTGTTTAAATATTTTGTGGTGAGATTTCTTTTGTCAAAATAAGGTTGTGAAGTAGTATTTTGTATGCACTGTCTTTTATCCTTTCTGAAAACATCTCAGTGACATGGCAGCCTGCATGGCAATTGACTCAGCCCTGCAAACCCAGTTGATGGACGATGTGGTGGACAGGAGAGATGCATCCCCAAACGCACTCTGGAGACCACCCCAGATGATGGCTCCTTCATTGTGGCATCCCATCCAGGTCCAGCAGCACCTCCAGGGACTCCCTGCTCAACTGAAAAATACACATCAAGATATTTCCTGTATATTCCACTTTGTTGTAAATAGTTAAATATGTATGTAAATAGTTAAATAAGTATGTAAATGAAATAAACAATGTATTCAACAGTTACTTTATTTTAATTCATTCATTTATAATTAATTTTAGCCTGTCAATCCTTTCCCTGTTCTCCTGTGCTCTCCTCTCCTCTGCTTCTCTCTGCAACCTCATGTCTTCTTTCATGAGTTCAAGGAGCTCATCCTCTCTTTCTCTTTCTCGGCCCTGGCTGGCTTTCCTCCTCCTCCTCCTCCTCCTCCTCCTCCTGGTCACCCACTGCTGTACTTGGCCCTGGTGTGTCCTCAGGGACAGAGGCAATTAGGATAGGGGTGGTGGTGGAATGCCTCTGTCCCAACACCTCATCCATGAGGGCAAACCATGGCCAAGTGGCAGCAATGGGTTTCCCACTCACTCCCTCTCCTGACCCTGGACACTTGCAATCCTAAGGCAGAGGAAATCAACAACAACAGCAGCAAAACACATTTCAGCAAAAGTGTGTTTATTAACTTTAATGATTAAAACAAATATAATTTCAAAATCACATGTACATACTTTGTATTTCTTTTTTAAATTGTCCCATTTTTTTTTTTTTTGCTTGAAGGGGGGTAACCTTCCCCTGCAAGCCCATCTTTTTAGAATAGTTCTAATCACAGAGAGAAAACAAGAGCAAAGGAAAACACTTATAAATCATGTTAAGGGGTGCAAACTCAGGAAGATTGGAAAAGGTAACACAGTAGGACAGACACAAAATCCCTGAGAAATCATTTACTTGGATGCCCTATTTTGGGTTTTAAGAAAAAAGGTGACAGTCACAGCTTGCATTAAAAAAAAACCACAGAAAAAGGGTATTGCCCCATCTACTGGTTGCCTTTTAATATGGGCTATGTATAGGATGAGGGCTAATTTAACTGTAACCTTAAGTACAAGATGGTCACATGGAGATGTTACAAATAGGCTGTTGTTGCCTTACCTCCAAGCTACATTCGCTGAGTTCTTTGCCCCTGTGAAGAGCTTATCATTCTCCCCCCTCAGCTGAATAAATTGAGCAGTATGCTCCTTGCTCCCTAAAACAAAATGAAATGTTAGAGCAAGTTTTGCTTCACACGACCAAACAAAATCAGATTGAGTAGCAAAATAACCAAGTTCAAGTTAGCCGTGTAATCAATCCCAACATTTGTGGTAGACTTTGAAAGTGATATTCAACTGTCTGAAATCCAAGCACGGTTCACGACCTGTCCAAATTTGTTCACCTTGGTCCATGTATTTACGTAATATGAAGTATAAATGACCTATAAAATCACCACAATCTCGGTAAGATATAAGTCAACCTTTAAACCTCTTAATGCGGGCAACCGAGCTGCAGTAATGGTAAGCGCGGCGGCTCCGAGTAGCTAGCAACGTCAGTTAGCATCCCTAACGTCATGTAACATAGCCTATTATTTTAACGAAAATTTGAGGTTTTAAGGCCCCTTAGGTTTTAACATTTGTATGGTTAGCTATTCGAGTGAATTGAAACCCAATACTTACATTTAAAAGTGTACTCCTCCTCGGCCGCTCCAGACGGTACATTTGCGGACACCATTTCTCCTGCGCGCAATGCATCTTGGGAGATGTTGGGCCGCGAAGGATCCAGCCGTTGGATCCTCCAAATCTGGGAAAAGAAGGCCGCATTTCTCAGCCGCATTTGAAGGAGCCTTCGAAATGGGATGCCCTTGTCATGCCGCATGCCCCTGGTAGGCAGGCTCAGAATGTTTGTTTCCCACAATGGCCACTAGACAATGGTAGGCACACTTAGAGTATTCGTAGGCAGGCTTAGATTGTTGCTTTCCCACAATTGCTAAGACACAATGGTAGGCAGGCTTAGAATGTTGCCCTCCCACAATGCATACTACACAATAGGAGTCAGGCTTAGAATGTTGCTTTCCCATTATAGGCACTACACAATGGTAGGCAGGCTTAGAATGTTGCTTTCCCACAATGGCCACTAGACAATGGTAGGCAGGATTAGAATGCTGGCAGGCAGGCTTGCAATGTTGCTTTCCCACAATGGTAGGCAGGCTTAGAATGTTGGTAGGCAGGCTCAGAATGTTTGTTTCCCACAATGGCAAGTAGACAGTGGTAGGCAGGCTTAGAATGTTGGTAGGCAGGCTCAGAATGTTTGTTTCCCACAATGGCCACTAGACAATGGTAGGCAGGCTCAGAATGTTTGTTTCCCACAATGGCAGCTAGACAGTGGTAGGCACGCTTAGAATGTTGGTAGGCAGGCTCAGAATGTTTGTTTCCCACAATGGCAAGTAGACAGTGGTAGGCAGGCTTAGAATGTTGGTAGGCAGGCTCAGAATGTTTGTTTCCCACAATGGCCACTAGACAATGGTAGGCAGGCTTAGAATGTTTGGTTCCCACAATGGCAGCTAGACAGTGGTAGGCACGCTTAGAATGTTGGTAGGCAGGCTCAGAATGTTTGTTTCCCACAATGGCAAGTAGACAGTGGTAGGCAGGCTTAGAATGTTGGTAGGCAGGCTCAGAATGTTTGTTTCCCACAATGGCCACTAGACAATGGTAGGCAGGCTTAGAATGTTTGGTTCCCACAATGGCAGCTAGACAGTGGTAGGCACGCTTAGAATGTTGGTAGGCAGGCTCAGAATGTTTGTTTCCCACAATGGCAGCTAGACAGTGGTAGGCAGGCTCAGAATGTTTGTTTCCAACAAAGCCACTATGCAATGGTAGGCAGGGATAGAATGTTCGTAGGCAGGCATAGAATGTTGCTTTCCCACAATGGCCACTAGACAATGGTAGGCAGGCTTAGAATGTTGGTAGGCAGGCTCAGAATGTTTGTTTCCCACAATGGCAGCTAGACAATGGTAGGCAGGCTTAGAATGTTGGTAGGCAGGCTCAGAATGTTTGTTTCCCACAATGGTAGGCAGGCCTAGAATGTTGCCCTCCCACAATTGCCATGACACAATGGTAGGCAGGCTTAGAATGTTGGTAGGCAGGCTTAGAATGTTGCTTTCCCACAATTGCCACGACACAATGGTTGGCAGGCTTAGAATGTTGCTTTCTCACAATTACCATTACACAATGGTTGGCAGGCTTAGAATGTTGCCCTCCCACAATGCACACTACACAATAGCTGTGCCTCAATTCTGGGGCCGCAACCTTTGAAGGACGCAGTCTACGAAGGCGCAAAGACCGAACCGAGTGTTGTTAAATGAGACGGTCTGGTCTACAGAGGATTTTTTGTTTGCGTCACCAGATGAACCCGTCCTTACCTTTGCGTCACGGGGCTCCGCTCCTGTCGCCTAGCAACCTTGACAGCTGCACTTGACAACCGGCACACAGCTAAAATTGTAAAAATGGAGCCAGACAGACATTTTATTAATATTTTTTTTGTTGTTCCATATTTTGGAAGAAATGGAGATACTTCACCACTGGCATCGGCGTGTGATGTATCTCAGGCTGAGACAGGACCGTGGCCAGGTAATACATATACAACAATACAAATATTGTATTTTCTACTACATTAATTATATAGCTGTAGTTACCAGTTACTTTTGCAGATTCAATTAGTAATACAAAATATAAATTCATAAACTTGTAAATTATGATGTATAATTATTAGGGATGTCCGATATTAACTTTTTGCCGATATCCGATATGCCGATATTGTCCAAACACTTAATTTCCGATTCCGATATCAACCGATACCGATATATGCAGCCGTTTTTCCCCAAAACTATTTTTAGGTCACATCACATATCTCCTGTCGTGGAATTAACACATCACCTACTTTTATTGTGATGCCCCACTAGAGGCATTCCACAAATTAACATTGTCTGTACAAAATAAGAACACTACTTCAACTTAAGTTATGGAAAAGTGCCATATTTATTTTTAACATTTTGTCTCAAACAACAGCTCTTCCTGAGATCATCCTGACAATGCCCATTACAACTAGGACAAATCTGACTTCTTCACAAATTGTAAACAACATTGTACCTGTCCTGTACAACTTTGTGCAGCATTTAAAGTAAACAAAAATAACATGTAGTGTAGGACAGCCTAATATATTGGAAACTTTTCATTTCTGTGAGGTACAAACAACACTTTAGGAATGAGGTAATGTGCAAACAAAGGAAACAAAAGTGCACAGATATAGACAGACTCAGTCCTGAGCCCATTAAATGGGCTAATACAGTCACTGAAAATAGAAACTGGGTTCAATCAGCCCTGCTAAACATGAGAAAACAAAACCTGCAATATCAACGTGGTGTGCAATAAAAACAAGAAAGGCACACAGTTCAGTTCAGACCTTCCAAAGTAGTAAACAAAGTTCTCCTTTTGTCATAGTCCAATGAATGATGCTGAAAGATTGATGGGCCTATGTAACTGTACATAACTTGGCTAAAACAATCATTACAATTATAAACTGGGCTCATTCTGCCCTCTCTTTTGTATGAGTAACGAAAATATGCAAATGAAAAAGGCACACAAATAAAAACGACCTCAGTCAAAAAAGTAAACATAGCCCTCCTTTAAAGTGCAACAAATGAGGCTCAAAGACTGATGCTGACTCACCTGGTGTGGACTGCTCTAATTCTTATCATTGTACTTATGTGTAAGAGAGAGAGGTAGATTTTTCTGAATGAAAATAAGCATCTCAGCATTGTCGCAATGTATACGATTCCTCTTCTCGTCGATGACATGGGAGACAGCACTGTTACTCTTTGAGCGACAGTTGCGTTGTTTTTTTCAGTGCGTCCTTTCCTAGTTGTTTTGCATTACTTTGCTGCACAAACGCTTCGTGTACCTCGGGATGGTTCTTCCTGATGTGAGCGATTAAATTTGAAGTGTTGAAGGACGAAGTCTTGGCCCCCCCTCGCTTGATAAGCGCCTTGCAATCATTACAAATTGCAGTTATGTTATCTGCAGGTGAAACTTTAAAAAAATTCCAGACCACGGACATTTTTTATAGCAAAGAGCGAGCAAGCTTGTTAGCCACGACTAGACACACAGTGTTGTTGTTAATTTGCCTCCAGGTGCGGTTTGATGAGGTCATCAATCGCACGCCGGTAAATGTCTCAGGACCCCACAAGCGATTCCAGCATATTTGGCGAAACCCAGGCATTGCGTTATCGGGCTTTCATTATCGGAGAAAAAAACCGATAACGATTCTTACCGATATTACATAATTATGCTAATATCGGGCCGATAATATCGGCCGACCGATATTATCGGACATCCCTAATAATTATACATTAAGCTACCCAGCAGTAGGCCTATATAAAGTAATTAAAATCAGCTCCACCTTTACCAGCTGCAACATAATTATAATCATATATATATATATATATATATACTACTGAAATGGCCCATTATGCACTTTTGCTTTTGGTAACGTAAAGTATATTTATGTTCTGTGTCTCCCTTTGTTCCTTTGTCAGTTCGTCTCGTCGTGAGGTCAGAGAACCAGCGTTTATATTCAACCCTCTTGTCAAGAATCCATGTTTTTGGTCAGGTCATTGTTTTGTTTTGTTCTAGCCGTGTGTGCTTTTTCCCTCTCTGGAGTGGTTTTTTGTTTATTGAACCACTTTTTGTCTGGGTCGTGCATTTGGATCCAGTTCGTGTGAACAGTCCTAACATTTACACTGTAGCATTGCTACTTTTACTTAAATAAAATATGAGTACTTTTTCCAACACAAAAAGCTGCCAACAGTAATGTTAACATTAGCTAGTTAACGTAGTTTATGGCTAATGTCATTTAATTTTGACAACTTAAATGACCCAGATAGATAGAAATACCTTATCTGCCTTTAAGCCTTATCTATCTAAGCTCCCCATACTTAATATCTACACTGTAAAAACTGAGATTGGGGTTAATTAATATTTAGTAAATAAATAATAGTAACCTTTTACATAATAAAAAAGACTGTGCAGTTTGGAATCACACTGAGCTGAATTCAACAATTTTGAATTATTTATTAATTGCATTTTACTCAGTTTTGTTTGAATAAAATCAGCTATGAATCACTGAGTAGAATTGTATTTTATCAGGAAAGTAAAAGATGCAGAAAATTGATAAATATTACTCATTGGGAGGTCTTAGATTTGAATCACCTAACACTTCTTGCCCAAGGCATTTTGCATGACATGGACATCAGCACTAAAGAAGAGGAAAAGTCAGAAGATCACCGGTTATTCTCGGTTCATTCTCTAGAGACCATGAATGACTGTACAAAATGTAATGGCAATCCATCTAGTAGTTATTGAGATATTTTAGTCTGGACCTGGTTGACCAACCAACAGGCCGACATTATCATCCCCAGAGAGCTATGTAGCTAGCGTGGCTGAAAACTCTGACTGACTGAACATGTACATCTCAGAGCAGCGGTAAATGGGTTGACTATTTGTTTTAAATTCTGCTAGTACACCCCATTGTCACCAATATCTGACCACCCTTGACATGGCTAAAATCCTGTTTTGCAGAAGACGTGCACAGTTGCATCCCTCCTGCCAGTTTTAGATGATCTAATTTATTCTGAATAGCTAAAATGTCCCCAATTTTTCATCCAATCTTTCCCTTCAAAACTAAGTAGCTATTACTACACTATTAAAACACAGGGTGACTTTGACCTACAAAGTCAACATGCTGTACATCAAATCAACGGCCCATTGATTCGAAATAATACTCAGAGAGAATGTAGGGACCTGCTTCACTTTGAAGGTTTAATACCCAAGAGCTGACCCTAAAGGCAAAGTGGTTTTAAATATAGTCATCACACAGCTTGTTTGACTCAAGGTTGCTGTGCAATTCAAATTCAAGTTTGGAGAAGAAGTTAGATTTAATTAGAGATTATTGAATGATGATTTTTACTTCTATCTTGGATAGACACCGTGGCTTACTGTGTGACTCACCTCTCTAAACACTCTAATTAACCGGTGATTGCATCATCACATTGAGTGTCATGAGGATTAAGTGTTGTTCAGTGACACAAAATGATTAACATAGACGCAATTAATCTGTGGTGTATTTGCATTAATTCAGTTTGTCAGCCATGGACCTTTTAAACTGTGGATGATTAATCCAAACATGGCAGCCCATGCATTGCAGTGGGAGCTTCTCTCCAAGCTCATATGGCCAAAATTAGTTGCTCCCACTCGTGCAATGCTTTCAGTTACAAATGTGCTTTAGTGTCTTTCTGTGACTCCATCCAACCAACTGCCACTCTTATGTATATATATTGAACCTAATGTTTCAAATTGTGAGTAATATTTTGAAAATGCACCTTGTCCTCTTATATATTACCAGTATTAGTAATACTATGGGAGTAGTAGCATAAAAAGTAGTAACATATCTAACACTATTTCATTATATTACTTATATCACTATATAATAATAATATAACACTACTACATTGTTATCATTGTATTTTTATTTTATTATATGCTATATCCTCTTCCATTTCTTGTATATTTCATATCATTGTATCATTACTGTATAGTGTGTATACACTATATGTGCTGCACACATATAATGTATTTTGTACCTATATCACAATTCACTTATAGAGTCTAAGGTATTGTGATATATATAGAGAGTATAATGTCATCTCTCTAACATCTTTAATTATTTTTTTTCAATTTAATTTTATATTTATATATATATGTATAGCTCAGCCTCTTTCTGTATGTTGTTGTAACATGTGAATTCCCCCCCAAAGAACAGTAAAGTCTTACATCTTATTATCCAACTTGCAGTTTCCACTGTGGCCACTACACCCAAATCCATGCAGAGCACAGTACTGTTCCTAGTGGCTTGGTGTCACCAGAAAAAAAAAGTTGTATGTATTTCACTTTGGAAAATGTTGAGCTTCTCTGTAGAACTGGTGAGGGATTTTTGTGTTTTCTGAAGGCAGGGAACCAGAGCTAGCTCTGCTGTCTTACCAAACACAGCTGCAGCATAATAATGATTATCAACCCTCCTACACCTTTTCCTCATGGTGGGGCCAACAGAGGAACACACTCACATGGCAGGACGAATCTGCAGAGACTGAAGAAAGGCAAAACCTTGCATTGTGAAGAGTATTGGGAGACATAAAGGTGGAATCTTCACAGGTGGTCCACCTCCTAGCTCACATTCAATTAATGTCACCCACAAGACAGCCAGATGTAATTATTAGTTGGACCTCTTTCTTGTTTATGCCAGTGTATTTGATGAAAAATGCTTACTATGTCAGCACTGGCACCCAAGGGAGAGTATCAGATGTGGTGTCTTTGTCCATTCTGATGTTTTGTCTTACGTAATATGTGCACCATGCGTGGCAACCTGAGGACCCAAACTCTAAGACCCTGTGACAATCAGCAGAATATCTTCAATTACTGCTTGTCACTGGCAAGAGGACCAGTAGAAAGCAACTTTGGACTTCTGTCAAACAGCTGTCAGACAACTCCTGGTCTCCTTAAATGAAGCATGAATCTGTCAGGGTGACGACAATTTGAAAAATAACCACCAGAAAGGGAAAGCGAGAGTGAGTGAGGCAGAGGGACGGAGGCAGAGGAGAGGTTTTGTCTTCAGTAACGTGCTGCTTTGGGCTCTGAGTGATGTATGGTGGGTTTTCGTAGCATGAAATGAAATGTCACAACGCATTTTCCAATCATATCACACCCCATCATATTGTCATTTTTTCTCAATCATGCACTGCTGTGCTCTGGTTGACGCCATGACACCACACACATTTGTTTACACATGAAAATTGAAAATGGAAAATAGTTACATTTATATTTTTTTCAGTTACACGCATAACTGTTACATACTGTACAGCACCATGGACCACCAATATTTTAATGTGCACTATTGGCCGTGTTGGACTAAGGACCAACCACAGAAAAAGACAGCTGTTCATATGAGCATTACAGATATTTAAGGGTTTATGAAATTCATGGTTTATTCATTCATGCTATATGGCAGCCGAGCACTTCGGTCATCAGTATTCCAGTGCCAGCTATGAGCTTTCTATCAGCCAGTCCTGAGTGCGAAGAGGAATTAGTCTCCATGATGTTCCATGTGGACAGGAAGAATTAAAGCTGATGAAATTTCCCTCGTGCTCCAATTGGATATATTCCCCCCTGTAATAGCTCATTACAAAATCCTGGTTGAGTAGGCTGTGTGTCACAGCTTCGCCATCACTAGAATCAGTGATTTGACCCTCCTTTTTCTGTGGCTAGGCATTAAGATAGGTTAAACTTGTATTATTAATATGAAAACTTGTAAAAAATTCAACCTCAAACAGGTGCCTGTAGAGAACAAGGTTTTGCCAATTTTTATATACTAGTATTTTCAGTAACACTGTTCTTTAAGTCCCTCTATTTAGCATTCATAAGCAGTACATAAGCCTTTAATAAATGGTTTATAACACACTATGTTTTTTTTATGTATTTCCTCCTGTGCAGTGTAAGTCAACAAAAACTATGATGAAATGTATTCGCTGAAGACCTATTTTTCACTACAAAAACAAAAAGACTTTAAAAATGAGAACTATGACGAAATGTATGACAATAGTCAACGAATAACAATTACATGATAATGTGAAAGACGGACGAATGGACAAATGAATAATTACTATTTTAATGCAAAGGACTGAGCACTGTGGCTCCTGATCCTGATTGACTATGTATTTAATCATTTAACTGCGCCTGGGACAAATGATTTCTTGTAGACATGACAAGCATGAAGCACAGGGTCAGCAGCCCCCTTTAACCTGCCCTCTAGGACTAAATTAATATACATTTTTGTCCAAAGTCTGCTACTAAAACTAAAATCAGGTGCCAAAATGAACACTGCTCCTGTGGGCACCCATAAGTGGAGGCTTCTGTATAAACAGATAATGAATGACATTATCTTGTATGACTCTTGGTTTGTTGCCACCTCCACCAGTCTATGTAATTTTATCTATCTTTTTTTAACTTCTTCTAGCTGCAGTAGGCAAAACCTTCTGCCTCTCTCTGCTGCCTCGCATCACTCTGCTAAGCCCCTCCAACCAAACCCACAACTTCGAACGGCAGCAGGAGTCAATTTCCCTGCAAAACCTCGTTCCTTGTAGGGTTCGCTCTCCACAGCGGGAGCCTCACCCAGACCCCGATCCCTTTCGCTGCGACTTGTCTTGTCAAAGACGCCCCACCAGCACTTCGCGGCCGCAGAGCAGAGCACCCCAGGCTTCAGAGGCAGCGTCTAACAGCGGGATGAGAGGCTAGTACACCACACACACACGTGCGCCACTGTCCCCCCTCAAAAGTTATTCCCCACTGTTTGTCATCATGCCTCTTTGCCACTCGTCGATATAGCACCATGGCATCGAAGAATGAGCCTGAAGCTCCGTGTGGAGCCGGGACGTGTTCACACACGTGTTTTGTACTATATGCTGCTGTAGGCAAAGGAGGTGTTGGAAATGTATCACAAGTTGCAGGATTTTCTGCCTTTGAATCAGCCTTTCACCAGCTGAAGGGACATGCATGCACATCTGCATTTGTAGAACAACCAATAGGAGCGCGCCCTATCCCTGAAATAACCTGCGATTGGCCAAAGTCTCCCGCCACAGGCTAGATTTTCTAAAGCCTGAAAACAGAGCCAAGAGTTGGGGCAGAAGTCTAGTTTTCTCTTAGACCACTTGAATTACTTTATGCTAAATGGTTATTATGAAATTTTTGCCCATTGACGCCAAAACAATACTGCCTACCCCACCTTTAAATCCCTGATTTTCTTGGATTGCCTGAGAGATTAGAGACAAGCTTCAAAGGTAATTCTTTTCGTCCCTCACTCTGCTGTTCAAACACCCCATGGAAACGTGAAGGGGTGAGTGTTGAGATAAAGGCAGTTATTGCAACATGTGCCAATATCTGAAGTCATCATCCTCTCGCTATCGTGCTGAGAATTTGATTGATAACATTTTCATTGACATGTGAGATCAGACTTTATTCCACAAAAATCAAAGCCCTTTTTTCTAGTCATGAGTATAAAGCTAGTAGCGTTGAAGTGGTGAAAGCCTATGCTATCACTTGAATCAGAGGCTGAGAGAGGGGAGCTCCCCTCACTCCCTCTCCACTCCTGCTCTCCAAGTCCATTTTGTTGCATTTTTGAACCAGTGGAGTGTCCCGAGAGGAAATGAACTGTGGGTTTCAACACCCTTAAAACCACATCTCATATCTGATAGCTATTGGCATTTTCAAAGTGCTGTGAAAATGAATGTCAGTATACAGCATGTGTCAGATCATGGGATTGTCTTTTTCCAACTTTATGAAGAGTTTGTGATTATGGTTAATAATGCTGCTAACTACAAATATCTTGACTCTTAATTTATTAGAATTTACAAATTTTTTAGCATTAACAAATCACAGTTGGGCAGTCCTCCTTCCCTCTCCACAGTTCTAGATTGGATTGGACAGCCTTTGTTAAACCATGATGGTCCCTTGACATAAAAATCTTTTTCTTTTTTCTTTTTAGTTTCTGATTGAAATGAAAATGTCATCTTTTTGAGTTCAAATATCTTACATGAAAATCCAATACATTTACAAAATACCTGAATTTTATCCAACAACAAAGCATCTTTTAAATTATTTTAATTAAAAATCTTGGTGAAAATGGTGCTTGGTTCGATACGTACTGAGTCTGCACTGGTACATACTGAATTCCAGGAAATAACTGTATGCTTGTATGCAACTGTACTATATGCAACTATGTTTCTTCCTCCATGGGATGAAAGATGCAGCATTTTGTCATGATCACTAGGACTCTGTTTTTTGTCTTGTTGTTTCCTGTTTTATTTTGAAATCACTGTTCTTGTTTTCTTGTGTACCTTTTATTTCCTGTCTTTGTTCTTTTCCCTCCAGTTTTGATTGTTTTCACCTGTGTCTTGTTACCCACCTGTGTCTGTTTCCCACGTTGTCTCTTCCCCTATATATACCGGTCCTCTCCCGCATTGATGTCTTTTGGTTGTCTCTCTGTGTCAGGTATCTCGTGTTTCCCTGTGTTTCTTCAAGTTCATTTTTGTGTTTAATAAATCGTTGTTCTGCACCACTTAGCCTGCCGTCGGTCTGCGTTTGGGTCCTTTCCCCTGCTGCCTAATGGCAAACCCTAACACATTTGTCATTTCTCATAATACTTCTTCACTACTTTTGTCAATCAAGTCTATATTTGTTGAGTTGAAATAGAGACAGAGCGCATTTAAAGCTGGGGTAGGCAAAATCTGTGTAACCTATGCAAAACCTTCCGCCTCTCTCTCTGCTGCCTCGTATCACTCCTCTAAGCCCCTCCCACCAAACCCACAACTTCCACAGGCAGCAGAAGGAGCCGTTTCCCCTGAGAAACCGTATCCCTTGTAGGGCTCGCCCTCCATGGTGTGAGCCTCACAGAGACCGCGGTCACTCCCGCCGCGACTTGTTTTCTCAAAGACGCCCCTCCAGCGCTTCGCGGCCGCAGAGCAGAGCGCCCCAGGCTTCAGAGGCAGCTGCAACGCCGTCTAGCAGCGGGATGAGAAGCTAGTACACCACACACGCCACTGTCCCCCGTCAAAAGTTATTCCCCACTGTTTGTCATCATGCCTCTTTGCCACTCATCATTACAAGCGCCATGGCATTGAACGTAATGAGCCTGAAGCTCCGTGTGGTGCCGGCACGTGTTGTTTTGTACTATACGCTGCTGTAGGCAAAGGAGGTGTTGGAAATTTATCACAAGTGGCAGGATTTTCCACCACTGAATCAGGTTTTCCCAGTCTGAAGGGACGTGCACGCACATCTGCTCTTGTAGCTTAGTCAATACGAACGCACCTTCTCTCTGAAATAACCTGTTAGTGGCTAAAGTCTACCGTCACGGGCTAGATTTTCTGAAGCCTGAAAACAGAGCCAAGAGGGGGGGCTGAAGTAGAGGTTTGCTCTCAGACCACTTGATTTACAACATGCTGCACGGTTAATATGGCATTTTGCCCAGTGACTCCAAAAGAACACTGCCTACCCAACCTTTAAGTCCCGCCCACACCAGAGGGGAAAACAATTCATTGCTCTCTATTGACTTTGTATTGTGTGAACGTGCCTCCTTGTCATTTCGGTCTGCTAGCAAACAACAGAAACATGCCTAAAAGCTGCTGTGTGGTGGAATGCACTACCAACAGGGTAAAGAACCCAGAACTACGTTTTTATAAGCTGCCGAACCGAAAAACTGAGCTTTTTAAAAGACAAAAGTGAATACTGTGGGATCCTGACTCAGTATGTCTGTGTGCAGCAAGCATTTTGTCACTGGTCAGTCAAATATCCAGATGTCAGTTTTAGGCTAACTATATTGCTTTAAGTTAATCTAAAGCATTTTGGCAGTATGCAACTTGTGTAGTGGAATGTGGCTAAAACAGAAAGCTATGCAGTATTATGTTTGTGTATCATGTTTATGAGTGCCTTAGCTAACTACAGTAACTCAGCCTGAGAAGGGACACTGAGACAGACCGACAATATTGAGTTTGTCCTCTCTGGTAGACACAGGGTGCTAAAATAATCCTCTGACATGCTGAAATCTAATATTTTTAGCTAGCTACAGGCATTTTGTTAGCGTTTCAGCCCTTGGTTGCATATTGTGGAGCTGATTGTTTTCCCCTCCGGTGGGCGTGGTTTTCAGAGTATGACGCGTTGCGTTCTGTCTCTATGGTAAAACTGAATCTGAAATACCATCTTGCAAAGCATACTCTTTAGACAGGAAACATTATAAGTTCACAAGTCTCATGTCTGACAGCAAAATCAAGTGAGACAGTCTTCTGGTGCTGCTCTCCAGCAGAGTTCGACAGTATGGCATAATATTTGATAACAAATCAAATGAAACGGCAGTAATTAACCTTATTAACTTGCAAAGGTAGACATTAGACTGCAATCATCAATGTTTAATCATAGGGCATGATTAAAATTAATGCATATGTGGAGCACTGACCTTTGAGCATGTTCAGATTTGTCCTTTTGCAGTATTTGCTGCAACCTCACACAGCTGCTGGAGGTGATGGTTAGAAAAATAAGAGCTTATCTTGTAGTTGTAGTGATTTACTCTGTGATAAATAGCTCAACGAGATCTGTTTTCACTATAAAATAATACAAAAGGGGGAGATAATGTGTTGAGCATGGTACCACTGTAGAGGAATTATGAGAAAGATCATAATCATAACAATCAAGATATTGGTTAAGCTGTAAATGTGAGGAATTTAGCAAAGTTATTTGTGAAAAAAGTATTAAATTGGCTTTTGAACTATTTCCATTTCTCTCCCTTTACTCAAAGAGACCAAAGGCCACTTGAAAACAAATGAACTGAAAGCTCAGTATTATCACTCTCCCAGAGTGCCTGGCTTTTCTTAGAACCCAGTAAAAGACAAATGACCGAAGTACACGTTGATTGCAAAAGTGCGTCTTAGACACTCGAGAGGGTGGCAAGTCAAGGGGTCCTCCCATAGAAAATTGGTGTTTTTAAAAGCAAGACAATGTCATATAAAATGTTAACACTGAGCCAGCCATGTATTCCACACTGTTAGTTGTTCATACTTTGGGGGTGTTTTGTTACTTTGACCACAACTGGGCTAGTCTACAATCCCACACGAGCAGCAGTTGGCTAACTTTATTATGGTTGGAATTGGTATTTGATTGTGTAAACCTTTTTCTTTTTCACAGTTGCCCTGTGGAGTGTTCTCCTAAACAAACAAAAGTTATATGTTTACATCTAGTGTATCTTGCCCAAAATGCATTGCATAGTAGCATTCTTCTTCCTTGCATTTGTTGGCACATTGCAACACTTGTAGATCAGTGAAATCATGTGAAGCCGGTGGCAGAATGTGCATTTTATTGTCCACAAGCTCCTTCTTCATTAATTTGATTTCCCACTGCATTCCATGCCACTTTTTAGTACATGTTACATATAAAAAAGGGTTGAAAGTTTAAGTTGTTTCATTCTGTTTTACATCTGCAATAGCCAAACTTGTTAGCAAACAGTTGCTTATTTACATATCCAGCAGTTACGGAACAACATTAGCATTCTTTGGGCGTTTGAGTTTGTTCCACTCTGTTCGGAGCCTGATTATATTTTTCACAGTCCTTATTATCACAGGTAGTCTTCCTTTGATGCATTTTGTACTTGATCTGGACATCTTTTGATCTACCAACTTTGCTGTCGGCTTTTGCACCGGCAGTCTTTCTGTGCACTGAATGTTTAAATAGTCTTCCTAAGACAAAGCCAAACCCAAATCAGTCCCTCAGTGTTAGTGCTATCACAACACAGCAGGAGATCAAATGGCAGCGTTTTCTTCAAATCTCTACATGTGGTCTTTAAAATGATTTTCCTGATCAGTATGTTGAATTTTAAATAGACTGATAACAATGTCATGACCTCACAGTTTAGCATTACAAGGGGTTGCTCAGAGCGACAGCTGGCTAGGGGCAACAGAGCACTTTCATTGTGTGTTCATGTCAAACAGTTCCCTTGCTGCTATCGAAACATCCCTCCTCCTACCTGGTGCATGTCATCTCTCCCCACAGGAGCACTCAAGACAAGTGCATGCTGTGCTGCAAAGGCACACCTCTGTTTTTCCCTGATCTCACTGCAGTATGGCCTCCCTCGAGTCCTCCGTCAAGCTAACACTCGCATTGGAAAGTGACAGGTCTGAGAGTAAGGTAATCTGTGTCGATGTCTTTCACTCAATAGGAACAATAGGTTTACCTGCCAAACACAAGGCTGTACATGTTGCAAGCAGTGCACCTTTTGCTTTTTTAGTTTGCAAAGCTGGCAATGTCTTGAATGTTTATTTAGACTTTTTTTATATATATGTTATTCATGACATTTCTCCTGTTTTACATCACAAAAAACCAAAATGAACAAATGGACATGACAGAGTGGAACAAAATAAAACAAACTGCCAGCTCACAGAAAAAGTGCACATATGTATATCAATCCGTACAATGACTGAAAGTGAGTGACCAAGTGAGGTCGAGGAAGGCCCAAGATGAAGGCTAGAAAACTGAAATCCTGGTGGAACAAACCACAATACAATACAGTGCAGTACAATACACACCGATACAGTTTGTTCCCAGGTTGGCACCTCTCTCTCCAAATATGTTCAACAAAGGGTCCCCAGATCTTAAGAAACTTGGGGTGGCCATTGGAGTATACCGAATTTCTTCAAGGTATAGACAAGAAACCATGTCATTTAGGCATTTTTTTAAAGCAAGGAGGGGAAACTCAATTCCACTCTCTCAGGATTACCCTTTTTGCTATGACCATACCAAACATGAAGGCTTGTTGTAATGCTGGGGGAAGAGTCAAAGAGTAGTTGGAGCAACCCAACATCATAGGGAGACTGTCAGGGATTAGCTGTCAGCTGTATATGTCGCTGTACAAATGAAAAATGTCATCCCAGAAACTTTTGAGCTTGGGGCAAGACCAGAAAAAGATGACCTGGGGTCCAGTCACCATACTTACACTTATCACAGGTAGCAGAGACAGAAGGAACGTTTTTGTGCAGTTTGGTCTTGGAAAAGTGCAGCCGATGGATGACTTTAAACCGAATGAGTTGAAGTCTAGCATTGATAGGACATTCTTTGATCCTATCTAACCCTTTCGCCCATAACTCATCTGAAATCTCCTCACCAGTATCCTTAATCCACGCTGTGTTTATTTAGATTTAAATATCACTTTTAAATGGCCTAAAAACTGTGCGCACGGATTTGTAAACTGAGTACAGATTTACACATGGCTCTTTTTGTTTTCTCAGCTGAGCCCAGGGGGGCTCTGTAGAACACTCTACACTACTCTGTGAAAAGGAGGTTGAAAAGCACAGGTCAGGGGATGGAAATAAGAGCATTTCTAAGTTACTGAACATCCCATGTAGTCCACTTAAATCAGTCATTAAGAAATGGAAAGAGTAAGGCACAGCTGTAAATCTGCCTGGCTGTATTTGTGTTTTATATTTATAATTAATTTAGATCACTTTGTAGAGATCTGTTTTTTCACTTTGACCTTAAAGATTTGTCTTCTCTTGATCAGTGTCAAAAAAGTCACATTAAATCTACTTCGATTCGGTGTTGTAAGACAGCAAAACGTAAAACTTCCAAGGGAGGTGAATACATTTTAAAGGCACTGTATTTTTCTTGCACAAAGGGGCCAAGCGCTTATCAAGCTTTTGGTGTTATTATGATGCGTAAGTTTATCAAAATTCAACTGTGCCCTATTTTCCCAGATATATTCTGTGGCAATATATAGTATAATCTGACAGCTGGTAATGTGCACTTGAGGTGTTAGCAAAAATATGATAAGCATCACATATCGTAATCCTGTCCTGGCTCGATAAATCCTGAAGTGATGATGCGTGAATCGCAGTGTGCCTATGAGTTAGTGGTCATGGATATTATCTTCTGTTCTTGCTCAGACACACAATTTCTTCTTTTCCTCTCTAAACAATGATATGATGGCAAGCCTCACTGCCTCTGTCGTTTCTATTGATTGCTGCCTTTTCCCCCCACCATCTTGTTAGCGAAGCCTTCTGTATCTTTACTCTTGTCCTCTCCTCGTTATTGCCGTGACCTTTCACGGAGAACTCAAGGGCGAGATGTGAGGCGAATGGAGTGCAAACAGGTTTGAATGTGGAAGATGGGGCTGTCATCTCCAGTAGGCTCAACCGTGATTCCGGGCATCCAAAACCCACAGACAGCAAAAATCACTACCAGGACCCTGGATCTCAGGCTTATGTAGCTCCAAATTCATTCCCAATCCCTGAGTCAGCGAGGGCACCTACCAGCACAGCTTTTAATAACTCTGGTGTTTGTTGACCTTTAGCTGTCAAGCGTACCCAGACTTCTGTGTTTATTTTACTCATGTATATATTTTAGCCTTGCCTTAACAGGAATAAAGAGAATACTTTATATTACAATAAAGGTAATAGTGTTTAAATGGTATGGCCTGAATGATTATGGACTCATTGCAGCATTTTTTTCCAAGCTGTTATATTTAGTTATACTACAGGAGATAAAAATTCTTTAGGAGTCAGGGATCGTGGACGCGGTTTTTCTCATGAATTTTAATAGAGCACCGTCACTGTCGGAGTTCATTTTCTAGGTGCCACTCAGCTCTTTCAGTCTGAAGTTTGGGTGTTTAAGCAGTTCTGTCTTGACCCTACTGATCAGGCATCTGTCTCTGCCCACACATTGGGAGAAACGGGAACTCCTATTATTGCCTGGTAGATAAAAATGCTCTGCCTCTTTGTCACTACAGGCATGAACATACTAAATGGAAAAGCTTGAGGTGCTCTGGGTATTACAGCAATTTTTGAGGGGGCATCAAACACCTTATGGCATATCTGCAGCTCTGATGGATTAGTTCTATATTTTTATCATCACTGTAGAGCCATAGCATTGTAAAAAGTAATCTTGGGAAAGATGACAGTCTTGCACATTGTCGGTTGTGGTTTGGATGGGCTTTTAAAGGCTGCTCCAGGTGTTTTATTCCAATTTGAGTTTTGGAAAGCAGGTTAAAGGGGTTGTGCAGTCATCCTCTGTGCAGCTACGAACTGCTTCAATTATTAGCCACTCCGATCCTCCACTGATTTGGAGAAGGTCATCTCTGCAAGCATTTCCTTTTGCTTAGTCTAATGTAATTCCCTTCACACCATAAACCTGCAGTCTATCCAGACAGCTGTAGCATGGGTTCTGTTTTCACTGGCTACTTGACATTTGAGTATATTATCACATTGTATTTCTAGCACTGGAGTAGCTAGGCTGCCTCAACCTCTTGGATCCATCCACAGTATACATGTAACCTATAACAAACTAGACAACATACACTGAAAGTGAACATGGCCTTATTATTAGTTTAAGGGCTTGTGTGATGTGAATCAATAAACTTTATCAAAATTCAACTGTGCCCTATTTGAAATGAACTTTATAAATGGTTTGTGTCATTTTCACAGTTTGTAACTTACAACTTTCAATTAAAAATGAAGCAGGGTTGACTGTCCAAAGTATGGCCTGTGGACAAAGGGCAAATCTAGCAAAATGTGTACAGTAAGTGCCAGTTATTATATATAAATAGTACCTGAGATGTTATTTAATGTCTGTATGTTATTTTTATGTTAGGTAAATGGTAAATTTAAAAAAACAAAATTCATTTATTTGATTTTTGCTGTGAATGTGCTTTCCAGTTCTTATTTTTGTGCGTGTTTATATTAGGTAAACAGTTTTTTATTTAGTTTATTACTATTATTGTATTAGGAGTAGCAGCTGCAGCTGTAGTAGAAGTAGTAGTAGTAGCAGCAGCAGTTGAATGTTGATGTGTGTATTGTCCTACTACAGCTCCGTTCATGAATGCCACTACATTCCTTGTGGTCACGTGATCAGCTCGCCGTCTAATCACGTCGTTCAAATGATGTGACGCAGGAGATTCAAAGTTGGCAGCAACGTTTCTGTTTAGATACTTGAGTAACTCACCGTTTTCATCCGCAGCTGAAGCTTTAGAAAAGCTTGTAAAAGTTATATGTCTCCATGTTTTCATACAAGTGAGGTGGGTTTTCACAAAAGTTACCAGAATGGAAGGTAAAGTCATCGGAACGGGCCCATACAGGGCGACAAAGCTGGTGAGTCTGTTGGTAACGTTAGCGAGGCACAGTCAAATGTGACGTTAAAAAGCTAAATGCTGAATTCAGACGTTACAGTGTAAGCTAGCGTTTAAAAGTGTAAAGTTTGTTTCATGTATGTAGGTACCGCCCCGAAATTATT
Organism: Macquaria ambigua; assembly: GCA_008360985.2. Classification (NCBI taxonomy): domain Eukaryota; kingdom Metazoa; phylum Chordata; class Actinopteri; order Centrarchiformes; family Percichthyidae; genus Macquaria; species Macquaria ambigua. The sequence continues at coordinate 80,301 of VMKM01001924.1, read as the reverse complement.
TTACGTTGATAATGTATATTCATACATAAAGTAGGCAAAAGCCATAACGTACTTTCAAATTTAGTCGCTTAGTCGTACGTTTAACGTTGATTAAGTCAATTGGCTAACAGTTACATGTGTTTAACTTACTCACAGAGTTTTAAATGTGTTCCAACGAAAAAAGGAAGGTTGCAATTATGTTTGGAGAGTCCTTGACTCACTTGTCAACAAAAGCACCTTTTTTTGTGGAAAAATGGGGCTCTGCCCTCAAGTGGGTGGACTGTAGTGTCTTACACACCTGTAAGTTACATGTTTCATTTTGTTATGACTGTTTCAGAACTATGCAGCAGTGTTGTTTAGCATTTATAATCACCCCATTTACAAGAATATTTCTAGCTGTTTACATTGGGATGCTATTGCTAACATGTATCTACCAGATTCAAGATACTGTGTTCACTATGTTAATGCATCATGTGTACTTGCCAATGATCGCTCCATTTTCACTTCATGTAAAAGCATGAATATGGGTGTTTCTACAACTACAGTCACTTACATTTTACAGATTACAGACTCTCCAAAATGAAAACCTCTATGAATTTTAACAACATACCATACTGTTGTTGTCAGCTGTTTCTACATGTATGTCCAGCTCACTGCCTGTGGCTCTGGCTTGCATTCTTTATCCCCTTTCAACTCTAAGAAATGTATCCTGTTCAGCTACTGTGTATTTCAACAGTAGTAAATACATAATTTATGGTATCAGAATCCCCAAAGCATCACTGTTTTTTCTCCAAAAAGAAATCCTAAAAAGAAGAAAAAAACATATAGTATTCCACCTGCTGCCCCCCAAAAGACCCAGGTGGAGAGACACTTTCTACACCATTTTCTTTGTGTTGGACAGAACATTTTTTGCAATGGTTTAATTCTTGTCCCTTCTTCCAATGGGCTCAAAGCCAGATTTTTGGCTTTTACTTGTCTTACGTTTTCTAATCTTTTCCCAACACATGTTTTTAGCTCTTTTTAAGATTCAGAGCAGCCAGAGTGAGCAGCATTTGCTTCATACAGTTTGATACTGTCCTGGGTTGTAATGACCTTGTGTAGCCTAATTCTCTCTCTCTGTGCTTTTATCTACTTCTTTCATTTTTCTCCTACCCATCTGGATACTTTGTGAGATCTGATAATCTGTAACCTCTGCACCACCTAAAACACTATGAGGACATAATAATGTCCTATTTGTTGTGATACCTGCCTACTTGTTTTCTGACTAGAGGATATTAGAGTAGATGGAGTTGTTGCAGGGCATACTAGGAAATGAACAGCATGCACTGTATTTTTTTTTTTTTTATTCCAGAGAGCTGTATATTTTTGTCTGCCACTCACATTATGTGGTATGCACCCCTTTTTTGACAGTACAAAAATGTTCCAAACAGTCTTCATAACAGTGAGAACAGGAACTGTTATCTGGGCCCTGTCATTGTAGTAGCTTCAGTGAAATATTTTCACAACATATCTAACAGTATATTACACTAAATTGCAAAGGGACACTCACTAGATTTGCTATCTGTGACAAAACGCCTTTTGTTTTTTTTTGTTTTTTCATTCTACATCATTTGTCTCACCACATTGTGTGTCTCCCCATTACGCAGTGGAATGAAACCATTAAACTCTTCCGTGGAGGCCTGCCACTGAGAAGGCACTGGGCGCACTTCCGCTACTACGACTACAGTTTCACAGGATCCGAGGCGGTGGATTATCTGCATGAGCTGCTGAGGTGCAACTACAACTTTGGGCCTGAGGTAACTCGCTACCAGACGCTGCAGCTGCTCAGGAAGTTCCTCAAGGCCCATGTCATTGAAGACATCAAGGGGCGCCATGGGACGGAGGACTTTGAAGACAATGGCCATCTGTACAGGTAGTGCTTTGTCATCCTGCATGTTATTCATGTTAGTTGATAGACCAGAAGGCTCTGTTGCTGCTGCCTCTTCACAGTGTGCCCTTTCCCCCTTCGGCTGAGCCCGGTACTGTTGTTGTTTTTCTCTCCAGGTTCCCCACGCTGTCTCCCCTGAAGTCTTTTCCAACAAGGCCTCTGTTGAGAGACAGCAGTGACCTGCCCAGACTCATTCGCTGGGATGACTACGAAGAATTGCCTCAGCGGGAAAACATTGCACCCCTGAAGTCTGCTGTCATGGTGAGAAAGAGATGGAGATGTTTGAGCTCCCCCTGTGCTTGCTTTTGACTTGCGCTGTGCCAGGAGTGTGTAAGCATATGTAAACGTAATGGAGAGCAAATGGCAAGAAGAGATCATTTTCACTGTTTCAGTTACCACTGTGAGCTATCATTTATATTATTCTGCACTCAAGCTTATACAGTACACTGAAAAAAATAAAATAAAATTCAATATGCTGTAATGCAATGCAGTACAAGAGCCCTACAAAAATAGTCCTTATAGAGTTTCCAGTATTTATTCAGACTGCTGCTGCAGTTGTTTCTCTGAACTCAGTTCTATGGTACATTTTTAAGGCTCTGTTGTGTTGGACAGCATTATATTGAAGGGCATTTCTAATATTTTGTCCACCACATTTACATACACCGATCAGCCATAACATTATGACCACTGACGGGTGAAGTGAAGAACATTTATTATCTCGTTACAATGGCACCTGTCAGTGGGTGGGATATACATTTTGTCCTCGAAGTTGATGTGTTGAAAGCAGGAAAAATGGCCAAGCGTAAGGATGTGAGCGACTTTGACAAGGGCCAAATTGAGATGGCTAGATGACTGGGTCAGAGCATCTCCAAAACTGCAGCTCTTGTGGGGTGTTCCCGGTCTGCAGTGGTCAGTACCTACCAAAAGTGGTCCAAGGAAGAAAAACCGGTGAACTGGCGACAGGGTCATCGACGGCCAAGGCTCATTGATGTGCGTGGGGAGCGAAGGCTGGCCCGTGTGGTCCGATCCAACAGAAGAGCTACTGTAGCTTAAATTGCTGAAAAAGTTAATGCTGGTTCTGATAGAAAGGTGTCAGAACACACAGTGCATCGCAGTTTGTTGCATATGGGGCTGCGTAGCCGCAAACCAGTCAGGGTGCCCATGCTGACCCCTGTCCGCTGCTGAAAGCGCCTACAATGGGCACGTGAGAATCAGAACTGGACCACGGAGCAATGGAAGAAGGTGGCCTGGTCTGATGAATCACGTTTTCTTTTACATCATGTGGATGGCCGGGTGCGTGTGCGTCGCTTACCTGGGGAAGACATGGCACCAGGATGCGCTATGGGAAGAAGGCAAGCCGGCGGAGGCAGTGTGATGCTTTGGGCAATGTTCTGCTGGGAAACCTAGGGTCCTGCCATTCATGTGGATGTTACTTTGACATGTACCACCTACCTAAACATTGTTGCAGACCAAGTACACCCCTTCATGGAAACGGTATTCCCTAATGGCAGTGGCCTCTTTCAGCAGGATAATGCGCCCTGCCACACTGCAAAAATGGTTCAGGAATGGTTTGAGGAACACGACAACAAGTTCAAGGACTTGGCCTCCAAATTCCTCAGATCTCAATCCAATCAAGCATCTGTGGTATGTGCTGGACAAACAAGTCTGATCCATGCAGGCCCCACCTCGCAACTTACAGGACTTAAAGGATCTGCTGTGAACTTCTTGCTGCCAGATACCACAGCACACCTTCAGGGGTCTAGTGGAGTCCATGTCTCAATGGGTCAGGGCTGTTTTGGCAGCAAAAGGGGGACCTACACAATATTAGGCAGGTGGTCATAATGTTATGGCTGATCGGTGTATATGGAGGAACAAAAACAGTAGAAACCCCACACCTTACAGTGTAATACATTACAGTATACAAAGTCCAAAGACCATTGAGCTAATATCAACACATCTCTGACACAATCTTAACAACAATTCAAGAAAGCATTTTCTTTGATGCAGACTGATGTATTGGATTGTTATTACACAGGGCTTTCTGTGTTTCCGCTCACTCAGTGTAAGTTAAAAGGAGCTTTTTCTTTCATAATGTCTCCATTCCTTTTTGATCAGACCTCAGATTTGTGGAACAAAAGGCACAGTGTGGCTATCGGGGATGTGCACGAATGCAAGCTTATACGAAGGAAGGAGATAACTCCAAAACAAGTGGACCACATCTGGAAATCAATGACAGTTGCGCAGTATGTAACCCTTTTACATAACTTACTAAACACTTTCACTGTTCATACTGTTTGTATCTTTGCTTTAAATCAGTGGTTCCCAAAGTTTATTTAAGCAACGGCACCCCGAGCCACCCAACACCCAATACAACATGCATATATGCACACAGATGCTTATCGGTAACCATTTTAGATTTAATATTGATATAATATAAATATTTATATTAAATTAATTAATAATTAATTTAATTAATAGGACATTTAATGGATGAGAGAACTGTTGTGTTACTATGACAACTGGCAACCGTGAGTTGTCATTTCATTAGCTGCGGCCTAGCTGCATATTAAACAGTGTTTTAGATACGGTGATTTTGATATTTACTGCTTTTTTTTTCTTGTGTTTTGATATGTTTGAAAACTCAACATAGTAAATGATGCCAATTGGGAACCACTGCTCTAGATATTTGATGCCAAGTCTTGTTGTTTTAGTTTACAGAGAGTGTTGGGCCTACAGTCATTGGATGGAGTTTTAAACCCAACGCATGTGAATGGCAAGCACATTGTTCACAACGTGTTCAGCGTTAATAAGACGGGCATAGTCATATTGGAGAACAAAGCCGGTATGATGCATCGATTCACAACTCAAAGAACAATTGTTTTGTCACAACTAACAATAATATTATGACTCACTTATCTCCTTTTGTGTCTCCAGAGGACATGCCTTATTGGGTGGTATCAGCAATGAAATGCCTTGCCAATTGTAAGTACAATTTATTTATTTTTTTTGTGGTTACAGGACATGCCATATAACTGCAACGTCGCTGGTTCGACTCCAGCCGGCAACCTTTGTTGCATGTCATGCCCCTTTCTCTTCCCTCATTTCCTGTTTGCCTCTTCACTCTCACTCTGTTCAATAAGGACAGAAAAAACGTCCAAAAAAAAATCACCATCTGCTTTGGGACTGAGACTGCAGTCTGTACAAGTAACTGAAGGACATAAGTGAAATCTCTAAAATGATTGATGAAGACTCCAGTCTGTAAACTGAAGATAGGAATTTTGAAAGAGTAGGTGCCATATTTTCCAGATGGCTGATATCTCACTTTGGGTATAGCTGTTTATAAAGTGCGTGCGTGCGGACATATACCATAAAATCTTCAGTACCATTTTGTGTGTTTATGTACATGTATTTACCATTAACTGGGGTCAACTGTATATTTCTTAATTGTGTCACAGGGCCTAATGGCAATGAAACCAAACAGCCGGTGTACCCAGGTTTCGAGAGGGATGTTCTGAGAACAGTAGGAGATTACTTTCAGAGACTCAGAGAACCCCTGCTGACTTTCCACCATTATGAAGTCTTCGTCAATATTCTCAGTGAGTGCTTCACAATGTGGCTCCACTGCTCATATTTGTGCACTGCTACAGATAAACAGTTGGTGGTGGTCATTTTTCTCCAGCCTGTATGTTTGCCCTCAGGAGCTGGACTCTTGTCTCCTCATGTCTCTGCAGGTCTGCTGCAGGAGCAGGAGGTAGCCACTGAGGCTCTTCAAGTCAGCAGCCTCTTACTGCCGCCGCCCAACCGACGACGCCTCCAGCTTCTACTGCGCCTCATGGCGCGGGTCTGCCAGAATCCCCACCTGCCTCCACTCAATGACACCATTGCTACCCGCACACTGGTACACATTCTTAACATTTATTTGCTGCTTATATTTGTACTATTTATCTGGCTGACTGAGGTCAAATAAGGAAATCCCACAAATCAGCATGATAATATAAGGACATAGTTTAATGAACAAGCAATAATACAAATATGATAGTCGTGCAACGAATACTACCGTTATAAAGCTAAGATAAAATATTTTTGTACTGCATAAGAGGTTTTGTTTGCCATAGTTTGTTGTATGTGTGTATTGGATTTTGCAAGATGAACACCTCTGACACAGTCTCCAAGGGGGACAAGAGAAAAAAAACATGCAGGCCTAGGGGCAGAGAGAAGCTGTAGGAAATATTTGTCTGATGCAGGGCAAAAATTTCTGGGAGGTGGACAATCCGCTCTTCCTAAAAAATGTGGTTTGTAGTACGGAGAGTGGTCTGAATCTGCACATGTGGCAGACATAGCAAGACATTTCCTGTGATGTGACTTTTATCGACCCGCATGGATTTAGAAAACAACCCCTGCAATGTGTATACACTAACTGCATAATTATTAATATTAGTTATACCAATATAGAATATTAATGAAAACCCAAGTTAACAATAGCCGGTGGCATCATCTTCGAAGAACTAAGTGGTAATAATGATGAACTTAAAGATTAGTTTCATTTATGTGTATGATCACAAGGCAATGCTACTTAATAGCTGCTACATTTGGGGAAAGTTTACCCACGAATTAGATGGAGGTTCAAAGTTTGCATGTACACACTCACATCATTGTAATCATTATGTAGTCTCATTTAGTCTCTTCAGTTAGTTCACCTCTCATCCTGTCTCGACCATAGACTGTATTTAAAGATGGACGACGCGGCTTGTGCACTGGTGACGTCATATGGAGCCAGAGTCTGTGCAATAGTGATCCGTATTGAGGTCCTGCCCATACACCTGCCAGAACCAATCGCGAGCACACCACAATCAAATCACAGTTGTCAATCATGATGTCACACCCCCTTTTTATAGCATCAAATAACTAATTAAAATCAAACATGAATGAATGAAATTAATACTTAAACATACATCAGTGTAAAATGACAGAAATCATCTTTTTTTTAAAAATTTTATTTGATTTTTCAGTTTGGCCCATGTCCCATCCGCTAACATGAAGGAGCTGGGGTTTATGACCTATACTGCAACCAGCCACCAGGGGGCGATCAAGATGCTTTGGCTTTACTTCTGGGGAGCTGTTATGTGTCCGTCTTTATATACAGTCTTTGGTGTCAACACATTTGGTGTACTAACCATAAAGTAAGAATTGTTAATGAAAATGGAGTATGGAGGAGGGATACACCTCATGGTCACTGCAAACTTTCCAGCCACAACAGCTCCAGGCTTGTCTCTCCACAGAATCATGACACACTAAAAAATACTATCTAGGGAATCCTATAGGGCACACTCCTCCAGGGGAACTAAGATACGGCCAAAAGCTTCAGGAACAGCTACAGGAAATGAACCTTGAGTTTGGAATTTTTATCACTGAATATTACTCTTAAGCTTTGCAAAAATAGTATTTGTTGCAGCTCTACTGTATTAGATTTAATTTTATAGGTCTTATATGATACTATGCATACACCAGAAATATAGAATGATAAGATCTGAATTGTTCCTTTACAGCCTCCAGAACAGGCACATCTAATCTCTCAACTCAGACTATATTAAGTATGCATTTTTGCAAAGCTGTCTAGATAATACATACAGACTCAAAGCAATCCCAGTCTAACGCTGCATGCATAATTCAAAAGTAAAAAGGGTCTATTACTTTGGATTTATTCTACAGGTGCTCATCATATTGTGTACACCCCAAGTATTTGTGTAATGTAATGAATGTAATTGGTGTATAGTGTAGCTGGAAAGTTGGGTTTTAATCCATCTCCTGTTGTGGTCTCTGTCCAGATGGTGCAGATGTTTTCACACTGCGTTCTGGGTTCTGTAGATGAGATGGACCTGGATGAGCTGCTTGCCACCAAACTGGTGACCTTCATGATGGAGCACCACAACACCATCTTCCAAGTTCCTTCCAAGCTGCGTCGCCAGGTTGAGGAGCATCTGTCCCACCTCAAAAGAGTTCAAGTCAGTACACTTTGTGCAGTTACACTTCAATGAATGAATGAATGAATTGTACATTAAGAGGTCTGTGCAAATGGTCCGTACAGTACTGCTGCTTTATGCATCACAGTCACCTGCACCCATTTTCTGCTGCATCTGCTCCCTCCCACAGTTTATGAGTACCAAGCCATATCTGTGCATTGCTTGTGAAGACGGTGTGCCAGATTGGTTCCATGTTCTTGCCAAGCACTAAGTGCGGAGAAGTGGCACAGTCACTGTTAAATTTAGATATTCATTAAAGCCACATCAAAATTTGGAAATGTCATGCATTGTTATGTTAATGTGAGTGGAAAACACTTGTCGCAGTAGCTTGAAGCTCCCTGAGATATGTGATATGTAAGGGCTGCAGCAGAAACGGAGGTGGGAGCAGGCGGTCAGCAGCATTTTTGCAGGACGATCATGGGATGACATGAAATTTACTATATGAAAATATGAGAGGCTCTAGTCACAGAGGCAATTACATACATTTAGTTTAAACATCAGTATTATTAAATGAAAGTAGTAGTACTAATCCAAATCTAATATTTAATAACTATGCTATCACTGCTGCAGTGAAGCCTGCGGTTCCTTGGTCCATGTACCTGTTTTTTTTTTTTTCCATCCAGCATGAAGTTATACAGATTTTCAATAGAAAACATTGTGAGCTGGAGTGATCAGAATCTCCACAGGAGCAGGCATCTGAGGACGGGGCGGTGGTAATGTTTGGAAATCCTGCAGGAATGGTTGGGTGCGGGATTGAAAAACCGTTTCATGCTAATCTTTGTGCAACGAGAGTCGCTCGTGTGACATTGCTGTGTCAGAGATGTAACGGAGACAGACCTAGTCACACAGTTTTCTCTAAGCTTTTGTGCAAGTCCGCTTGATCGCCTTCACGGAGTGGAGTTTTATTTTATTCCTCTATGCACAGTTGGTTGGTTCATATCGATGTGTGCATGTGTTTTCTTTTGGCAGGCACATCAGAAAATGTACTACATTGTTTGGCCTACAAATGAAGGCCTGATTGATTTTATCTTTTAGTCCAACAGTGGATGCATACGTTTAGACATCCCACGCTGTGAAAAGGACTGGAAACATGATTTGATCTTAACTGAATGCTGGAAATGAGATTTTGCACACTTAACATATTATTTCTGCATATTTTGTGTAAAAACTTTTGACCTTGAGTTGTTTTGTGGGCTCACGATAGGGCTATTTCCTCAATAATGCAGTAAATAAAGAAAATGTCCTTTATTTATTCATACAAAAGCAGGAGAGCAAACATTCAGAATATCATAGTGTGTGTCACTAAATATGTACATTAATCCAACATTTCCTTTGTGTCTGTCTTCCATCAGATCAAATATGCGGGCTCAGATACAGACTTTAGCGCATCTCCAGCTTTTTGTAAACAGATCAGCAGGGGGGAGTCTGAGGAGCAGAAGGTGATAGGAACCCAGACCCCCCTGCAGGAGTTGCTGGAAGGCCTGATTGCAGACAAAGAACTCCCTGCCAAGGACAAGAGGAAAAGGCTTAAACAGGTATGGCTACTATTTAGAGAAACGCCAAAATCAGACTGCTCTTGAGCAATATGCTGTAGAATGTAAGAATGAGCCATTTATGTTTAAGAATGTTTTTGCATGTCAAAAGTCTTGTATTTTAGTATGTTTCAATGAGTAACGATCTGTGACCCCCAAATCCCCAAACAATGTCTGTGTGTCTTTGGTGTGCACATCCTCCCCTGTTCAGTTCCAGAGGTCGTACCCAGAAGTCTACCACAACCGCTTTCCCACCGAGGAAAGCAAATCTGCTGTCATACCTGAGAAAGCCCCCCGACTCAAACCTCAACTCATGTTCTTCAACCTCAAGAAACCCTTCCAGCCGTTTCAGAGGAGCTGGAGTTTTAGGGCATGATCTGCACTTCAGGCTGTACACACGACTCAACCTCAATGTCACGAGACAAGGAGCAATGTGGCTGTAATAATGCTCTGGCCACAAGTTTGGTCACACATGGTTAACCATTACAATTAATATTTACATAGGAATGAATTGGACTTTGTAGCACTGTTAAACTATAATTAATTGGACTTTGTAGCACTTTTAAACTAATATCTGAAAGGGTCAGTTCACACAGATACACCCATATAGTAAGAAGACATTCCCACTGACTGCTAGTGGTATCTAGCCAGATGACTTGGTTTAGCTACAAAACTATTTTCAAACTGGTATAAAATACTGAAAACTGCAAACAGTAAATGTGGATGGCTGAAGTGACCCTTTAACAAATACATTTTTACTCATTGTGTTGCTAGAAAACTTGAACAAAATATAGGAAACGATGATCCACTAACACTAAAAGAACCACTGATGTTTCTTAAAATGAACTCTAATAATTGTTCTAAAATAGTGTATTGGTACATTTTTCTACTAAGGTACTGTACATTAGAATGGTCTACTAAGCAGGGATGGCAGTTGAGCGACATTGCCATCCCTGAAATTAAATTGAATGAAATGCATTTCAAAAGTATTAATCGGTTATTAGGTGTAACCATTATATGTTATATGTGAAAAATGAATGATCAAAGTGCATCATACTCTTCAACATTTATATTGATGTGAAATTTTGTACTCTTAACAGAAATATTCAGATGCATTTCTTGGTATTAATTGGCCTTCAAACCTATGTAATTTCATGAATTTGACTCTTGTAATGCAAAGATGCATTTCATTTTCATATCATTATGATGAATCTAGGCAACTTGGAACCTAATCTCAAATATATTTTTATTTTTGACAGTGAAACAGTTACTTGAACATATCAAGGGTTTGCTAAGAAAGGGAGTGTATGTGCCGTGTTATGTGACTGAAAAGCTCTAGATGAGCTTCAGCTGATAATTGCATTTGTAACTACAAAGAAATCATAAATGAGGGGGATCTACAATGCCTGGGTGAAAATTGTAGATTAAATTTACTGTAAAAAGTGTACAACTATATATGTTGATATCCTGAATCCTAATCAAGCATTTCACATGCTATAAACTGTCACACCCCTTTCTCTCTAAACCCTCCCTACACCTTACTTGACGGGTCCTACTGTATGTGCACTTAACAACTCATTTCATGTTTTTACTTGTTGGTTTTCTTCTGTATATAAGAACTGTTTTCTTGAGTGGTACATATTTCAGTGTCTCACTACTTTCACTGTTTTCAATGTAGTTTGTCATGTTCACCTACCTGCTGCTCTGTCATGTCAATCAGGTTGTTTTTCACTTAATTTGAAACTTTAAACTGTTTTTATTTTTATAATGATTCAGTGTTGATATTTCTATATGGATTTTCATAAATGCTTTTGAACAAATGTAATAATGCTGAAATAACTGTTACACTTGAATTGCTGCTCTGTGCTGGAAAAAATTCAATAGGATGAAAGTGAATTCACGTTGATGCTGATTTTCCTATAAAAATTCTAATTGGCAAATGAAACTGTTTTTGTTGTCTTCCTTTTTTTTTTTTTTGATAGGTCGTTGCATATGAGAGATGATTTGATATTTTACACAGGGGAACATTTGTACGATGTAACCTAAACATGGACATGAGCAAAATGCGTCCTCCAGCGTAGGATTGGGAGCAGAATTTGGTGCAGTTTCCTGTGCATCATCACCCACTGCAGAACGGTAATAACACTGCAAGAACATAACAAGCACAGGCACGGTTTATATATTGTAGGTGAATGGAGTCTGATTTCTGTTTTTGGTTCAGGCCCAGTCTGTAAAACGCATTCTACTGTCAGTATATGATCACAAGAGGGCAGGGTTTTAATTACCAATACACGTGCACTTTACTTTGAAAACTTTTATTTATGTAACATTTTGAAGAAATATGTTTAATCAGTTATCATCCCATTATGGTATTGAAACTTTTAGTACTTTTTCCTGGGTGGAATATGAGTTTGAATGGTTTAATAGTACATGTACACCATACTTGATCATCATAATAAAGTAAGAACATACAGCATAGTTGCAAAGCACCCTGAATATTGCTTATATATATCTTTTAATAGACAATATTTTTCTTTTTATAAAAAAAAAATATTGCAGTTCCCTGTTATTAAGCAATGTACTAATTTGCATTTTTCCCAGACAAGTACTAGAGAATGAGATACACTCTGTTTTATAAATGACCTTAAGTTGTCTGCCCTTTTCCATCTTCTCTTTTTTTCCTTGCTGTATGCACACATGAAAAGCTTTTAACTGATGGTAATCATACGGCATAATAGGTATTATATGAATCTACAGGGTGCTAGAGTGACAGTGAGATGTGTAGCTGCGATTGGGGGGAGCAATGATATTGTGTGACACAGCAAAAGAGTTGCAAGTCAGCAGCTGACACCTGCATGATTTCACAAGGAAACATCCCACGCAGTAAACACTTTGGCTCATACACGGAGGTGGAGAGAAAACAACATGTACTTCAGTATCCCACACAAGTCATCACCACCAATATGTGATGAGTCACGGTGTTGAAGCCACTGTGTATAACATTTTTATGTGGTGATAGCATCTTGGTGTCACAAGTTTATGTTTTTAGAAAAATGAGTCAATGCTAGTAAAAAATTGGTTGGAAAAATTCAAATTCTAAAGTGTCAAAGTATGTATGTATATACATGAGGAGCTTCAGCTGGGTTTTTCAGTTGTGTGTTTTATGGACATCTGTTTCTATTCTAATCAATACAGCTGTATACGCAGGCAGTGAAGCGTAATTTTAGGCTTCAAGTCTATTTTCTTCAGTTTTACGTGTGTAACTACAGTGATTGTGTGTTGTGCGCTTCCAAAATGCGGGTGACCTTCACACAGTACTGTGTAGATATTGTGTCTACAGCCACGCTCGCAGCTCTGTGAGGCTGTACTCAGGCACAGTGATGCTTTGAGCTAAATGCTAACATCAGCATGCTAACATGCTCACAATGACGATAACATTACATAGTACATTACTTTACTATGTAAGTATGCTAAAATGTGCTAATTAGCACTAAATACAAAGTACAGCTGAGGCTCATGGGAATTTAATTAGTTTTGCAGGTATTTGGTCATAAACCAAATCACCAGAGTTGTTACAATTCATCCTGAGAGGGACTTGAACTGTGTACCGAATTTTGTGGCAATCCATCAACGCAGTAGTTGTCGATATTTCACTAAAAAGCCAAAATGTCTCATGGTGGTGCTATGGGATCACCAAAGTCAGTTGGCTCCACCTGTGGCGACCATGAATGTCTGTACAAAGTTCGTCTCACTACATATGTGAAGAGTTTGACTTGATGGTCACACTACATGAAAGGTCAGGGGATCACCGAATTCAACAGTTCGAGACATCTCGCACAAAAAAAAGTGGCGCTAGAGGAAAAGTCAGAGGATCACTTCACTCAGTAGGATTCATTGGGAACCATGGATGCCTTTATCAAATGTCATGGCAATCCATCCAGTAGTTATATTTTCAGTCTGAACCACACAGCCAGCGTGGCTCTAGGTTAGTCGGTCCACCGTGTTGGTAAAGATTATCTCAGCACTTAATACATGATCCAGTTAGCACAGAGCTCCTTGACTTAAGGTGTGTTTAGACTGAATGAAGATTGAATTCACCCTGCGTTGTTTGCCTGAAATTTGACAGCTGGAGGGTTTTTACAGTCTTGTTTACTTTCATCTCCATACGTTCATGAGTTGGAGTCATAAAGCCATGGGATTAGCACAAACCTTTGCTCAAGTCGCAACATTTTCAACTCGCGCAGATGGATTTTTGCTGTAATGTTCACACGTCTTTGCAGTGACCTGATGGCAATTATGCCGCTTATAAAATTTGCTTTGTTTAATGTGAACACACCTTTAGGTTTCCCTGTCAATATCATCAAGTGGTATGTAAGTGGGCAAGGTCCAGGAAATCACAATTAAAACCTACTGCTAGAGTGATATTGATTTGAAACATCATTTTGATGAGGAAGTTGTACCAGATGCATGCTAAACGTTCACAACAGACTATGAGCCTCTTGTTGCTTACCTTAAGAAATCCCTCTGCTGTAAATAATATAATCTAGTTTGTGTCCAAAGCAACACAGACAGATTCAGGAACTGGAGATACAAGCGAAAGACCTGTCTGAGCATCTGAAAGGCGTCAAGGTTGAGATCACTCAGTCGCCCTCTGGCCAAATTCAAACGTGGGTTTTGGTGCTGTTATACAGTAGAACCACACATGGTCTGTGGTCCTTATGCTTTGGGTATTATCAGCGCATTAATATTCCAGCCTGTGCGCCTGCAGATAGTACAGTAGGTCTTCCATTCAGGGTGATTGGGAATAGCTGACGTCTCAGCAGTGGAGTGAAGGAGAGGGAATTAACTTCATCATCAGGGACCTCTTCAGCCTTTGTAGCCATGAGGGCAAAACCTGACCTGAATATAAAGCAGCCAATTTGCTGTCATGCATTTAGATTGCACAGCTGGCATTAGGTACAGCCCTTAAACCCTGTTCATGGTAACATATCTGATCTTTAAGTGTTGCTGACAGGGTCTCTTATAAGAATTAAGCCAACCCTGAATAGTGGGGGAAAAAATCAAATTTTCAAGTTTAGCACGAATTGACTAATTCTGCATTTGCTGCTATTGTCTCCCTGCTATAGCTGAAATGTTGGTAGTGAAGTCAGTGGTTCCAAGTCCTGGGTTAAAGCTGGGCTCTGGTCCTCGCTGTATGCAATTTTGTTTTCCCATAATGTTCACATATGTTTTCTTTGACACTCACAGATGCAGACTAGCTTGCCAATAGGGCAATTACTCTTGATTCAATGAGGAGAGGAAAGCTAAACAGTTCCACACATCTTAGGCTGTTAAGGTCGCATGTGCCCATAGAACATTTTTTGGCATTGTGTTTAGTGAGTCAGCCCATGCTTTCTAGTTGGAAAAGCCCATGGTGTTTACCTAATGCTTTTCTGGGAATAGACATGTAGCTGTGGTAATTGGTTTTTCACTCTGGACCTGAAAGCAATGCAACACAGGGAGAAATAAAATCCTGCTCTATGTGTAATATTTTCCCACCATCAAGTGCAGAAATATGTAAAACTAAATAAAATAATTTGAAATATTGTTTCCCAGTATTCCTAGCTCTGCCAATACTAATTTATTGGATTAACTTTACTGCTGCTCCTAGATTGTAGTTTGTGTTTGCCAGCTTCAGACACATGATGTTTTAAGTTAAATTCACTTATCCTGAAATTAAGAAAGGAAGAAAAATATATCTTAATTCTGATTTTTACATGCTGTGCACTAACCACGTCTCCACTAATCATGCATCAGTCATAATTACAAGAGCACAAACATTCCCAGCATGATGTTCACCTGTTCTGCAGAGAGGCAGTAAAACTGATTTTCAGACTGCTGACTGCACCATGTGTTACTGTTAATCATGAGCAGAGAATTATGCAAACACAAAGGTGCATACAACTTCATTGCACATCATTTTCTGGAAAGTTAGTAAAAGAATAAATCAATTATTCATTTATTTGTTTATTTGACAGGGACAGTGCACAGCTTCTTGGCTGTACCAGAGTTAGCTATAAGCTCATTTACATCTGTAGTCCCTGTGCAGGAAACAGAATAACATCTCTGTTAAGAACATTAACACTGCAGTATAAAAACACAATTACAAGATGGTACATATTCACTATACAACAACAGCAGCAACAACATTTCACAACATTAAGACACATCAAGTGTTTGTGTTTATGCGTGATGGGTACATGATTGGGTTGATTTTAGCTATGATTTCATCTTGAATTTAAAATCAGTGAAGCTGCAGTGCTCTCTTATATAACATGGTACAGAGCTCCAAAAGCGTGTTGCTCCAACAGAGAAGGCTGATCTGCCAAACTCAGTAGATCACCCCGGTTGTCCTCCCATTATCTGAGCGCAGTGATATGAACTCTTAATGGGGGAGGAGCCAGAACGTTGATCAGTTTGTACACACAAAGCTGTCAAGGAGATTATACTTCTGAATGATGTTACAATGATGGTAACTTTTGTCCAGTGCCTTGAGTGTTTGCAGTGGACCAAGTGTTTTTCCAACTTGTAACCAGCTTGTGATACAGTATGAGATGGGTGAAAAAAATCATTGAGTGCTTGTACAGTTTTGCTGCATCTAAGGGGTAGTTGGTTTCGGATAAACCTAAAACTCTTTGGATTGAATTTTACAGTGTTACACACGTGCTTCACGTATTTCTTAAAGGACAGCTGTGAGCTAATAAGAATTCCCAGATATTCAAAATGTGAAACAGTCTGAATTCTTTCACCTTTTACAATGATATCTGGTTGACTTCCATTTTTTCCTTATACAACAGTATAAGTTTGAACCATGTTTGTGGTAAACACAGCTTGCCTTTCAATGAACAGACTGCTTGGGTGCAAGTAAGCACACTGTGGAAGCTAATGTGAGACTGTCAAAAAAAAGGTCAAAAATGCAGTAAATTAGGAATGTGAAAGTTTCAGAGAATTAATGGCGGCTTATATGTATTATAATGAATAATTCCAAAGGTTACATGCAGCAATACACACACTTGGCAATGGGTGACCTTTTCAATCCGGCCCTCTATTTTGATATTGTATCTCCAGTCTGCACCGCTGCTCAGTCAAGCCGAACTTGAACCCATTCTCACACCATCAAAGTCAATTAGATAACAGCCAATTTTGAGGAAATGAGGCTGCGCTGTCTGTACGTGGGCAGAGTTTAGCAACATGTTTGTTTATGAGTGAGGGAGACAGTGAGTGAGTGAGAGATCTTAAGTCTACGTGTTGATCACTGCTTCAGTCGAGTGTTTTTCAGCCACATGCAGTGAGAGTGCTTTTTGTCTCTTATCCTTTTGTGATGTAAAAAACAAAACACAGCGTGGGTGGCACTTTGGCTTTTGTGCTGATCTCAAGGTGCGATTGTAAGATTAGCAGTAATATGTCCTTTCTTCACGAGAAAGAAATAAAGCAGCATTATGTAATAGATGGCTAAAAAACAACACAAGACGAGATGAAGTGTTACTCCCGTATTCTTCCTGATTGTGTTTCTTTAATGAAAGCAGAATCAGTTTGTTACTTTTTAATGAAAGGACAGTTATGAATCATTATCACTTTATGCTGTTCTAGTGTGAAGAAACAGAAACCATAGAGTGAAATCTGTCATTAATCCCAAGCTGCAGAGGTCATTTTACCCTGACTCTCCATAATTTCTCACACACTTTGAAGTTCATGTTTTGTAAGCGTTCGTCAGAGGCAGACCTGCTCTTAAGGCAGGAATAAGATCACTTTGACATCAGCCATAGTTCTTCTGTTGCTGCAGCTACCTGAGTGATAACAGGCAAACTTGAATAGCAAAAAAGAATACTATAAATGGCACTGACCAATGTCTGTTTGATTAATTCATGCTCATGTATTAATTATCTTAGATGGTAAATAGGCAGCTAGACCTACTGGCTAGTATCTGCTTTCTGTGGCTTTTTGGCTATTACATAAACAACCATCACAGTCACATAAAAAGCTTCTGTGGGAGTAATTCAACATCATTGTCACTCGTATCAGCAAACTTCAGACAGAAAACATATGTCTACATAAGTAATGAAACAAATCAAAATATGTTCTGGAAAAAGAATTTGTCCGAGGAAGCAAGTTATTCTTTCCCATGGCACAGTATGTTTACCAGGATCCAAAACCAGATGAGTGTCAGCCAGTCTAAAACAACCGAGGTGGAATAATAATGATTTGGACAGACAAAAAGTATGTGCCCGTGTATATCATCTAGACCTGGCCAGCAGAGTTGTGCCTTGCATTAAGTTCGCTGAGTTTGTCCAATTCCAACAGAACAGTGCTCGCTCTCAAAGCTTGATCACCCACCTCACGTATCGCAGCGCGTTCGTTGCATCAGCGTTTAATGTATGCTGACAAAAACGTGTTTTCCTGGCGAATGTTTGAGATGATTGAGCAACGTTATCAGAGCTGAGGTTTACATACAATTATTTGGATTCATTAGTTTTCCAAGTGCACAGAACTGGACCTCATTTTTAAAGAAGCAAGTGTGTGTGTGCGTGTACTATGAAATGTATCCTACTGCAGCCTTAAGTCGACCAAAGACATTATTTTGGCTTATAGTACAGCTCACCCTCTGTGACATCTTTAACAAAAATGTTTACTACTCTACCTTCACAATGTACTTAAGGTCCACCTGAAGGCAAACATCAATAGAATTACATTATTATTAGCATGGTACGTTTGTCGTTGGATATTGTTATATTATTAACAAGAGTCTACTACCTTGCTAGCAGGTCTGTGAGGCTGTACTTAAAAGAGAACTCCACAGATTTCTCATTGCACTGACTCCTGTAACATTGTCGGACTCCTACGTTTTTTTTTAATTATCAAGATCAATGCAGCAAAACCAGAAATATTGTCTCTTTTATTCCACTCATTCTTCGTTGTCAAAACCTGACCACATTACCCACAATGTGCCTCTGGGCACTATGAGTATTCTGGACAAAATTTCATGGCAATCCGTCCATTAGTTGCTAACATTTGCGAATTAGCACTAAACACAAAGTACAGTTGAGGCTGATGGGAATGTCATTAGTTTTGCAAAGTATTGGACAAACTGTAATTTTGATCTGGTTGATGTCGCTAGATGAAAAGCTATGGGATAACCAAAGTTATTACATGACTAACATTGCCAATTTGCAGTTTAGTTGTGAATTGGCATGTGGTTTTATCCGCTACAATTCTGGTCAAATGTTAATGGTAAAAACAGCCATGTCCCTTGTTTCCTCTGGACCTAATTTTCATGCCAATAACCAAATGTCCCTTGTGTAATTTCAGTTCAGTAGAGCACCTGCCATCAGCTGTATCTGATATGCTTTGGTTGAGATGTTTTTTCCCATGTACAAAATCTAATGTGGGTAAAGTTCTATTTTTCTCTCGCCAGTTTCATTATTGACAATCTTTGTTAATATAGTTGCCCTGAAAAAGACCCCTTCTTGCTACATATTTACAGTACAAGGCATCATGGGAAGACAGGCTGTTTCCTCAGACCTCTTAGGAATCATTGAGTTGATTTGATGCCAGGAAATGTACTCCACTAGTGTGTAATCAACAAAACCAAACTCTTAGGGGAACCCAACTGGTGGGAGCCTACACTGTTATTTTCTTTCTTTTGACCACAACCCACTGTGACAGTGAGGGAAGTGAAGGAACGTTTTCTATCAGCGAGGCTGAATAAAAGCTCCTTTTATAAAAGTTACGGCCTGAATCAGATGTGAGAATACCCTTTTAGAGATTTTCATTTGTGAGAAAACACTGAGAAACTTAAAAAATGCAAAGCAGGTATTGTTTATGGAATAAAAAGATTTCCCCAAGGAAATGCCACAAAGTTTAATATAATTATATAGTATAAGTAGCACTGCATAAAGACACAATCAAAAGCCTGGATATATTTCAAAATACCATCCAGATACCGAGTATTTCAGAGAGCCTTAACTGTTTTTCACATGTTGCATTTCAAGCACAGAAAGATTAAACAGACAGAAGATAATCTTTAAACATAATCTTTTTTTCCCCCATCTCTGGTAAATTATTTGATTTAAACTGCACGGCTGAATTAATACAGGAAACAAGGTTGAAAACACACATCAGGGCAACCTCAGTAAAACACATAAAGCACTGAAAAGCTGTACAAACGGTATCATCTAAGTGGATGAATAAATAAAAACTGAAAAAAATGTGAATCCCTCAAGAAACCTACACTAAGAAAGAGCACCTTAAAGCATGTCCTCACTCAACGGCATGCTCAGCGTGTGTTTGTGTTTGCTTTCACGTAGTCTTTTTAATGCCATGTTGAAAGAGAACTCCTCTAGCTTTTTTAACACTAAAAACTGAAATGTCTTGAAAGTAGTCTGTGCTAAATTAAAGGTAACACTTTAGAATACAGCCAGCAATTACAGTGTAAGTATTTTGTTCATATGGGGTACCAAATACTTCATGTACCTCCCGGTAAGTACAAAGGAATGTACAGGGAATAAGATGGTGATGGGGGGCATAGAAAGAAATTACACTGTATGTACTTTTGTAATCACACGGCCCATATTATATAATTACGGGGTACAGATGGGGAACCAACAGGCATTATGTGTAATTATGCCGGGAAAAATAATACTACATATCACAGCCCGCATACCCAATGTTTACTTTGTAATTGAAAAAGGGGTTACAAGAAACTGCTTTATTTTACAATAAACAATATATTATAATTTCTAAAAAAAAAGATACCATGACTTTGAATTTTATATTAGTATCAACTGTTTTCCCCATTTTTCCTGCCTTGTTACCCAGTAATAATACTCTGTAATTATTTAATGGGTTCTTGGTAATTAAAGAAATACTTACAGTGTAATTTATTCCCTCTCAAGCACAAGGTTGTACCCCATTATTCTCTGACCACTTGTCTTCCTCCCCTGTACATATTTGTCTTGGTATAGGTATGCAGTAAGTATTAAAAATAATTACACTGTAATTTGTCGGCTGTAATCTAAAGTGTTACAAAATGAAACAATGCATTTTCTGCTGAAAAAATATTATTTTGTTCATGTGCTCTTTATATGGGTATTTTGAAGGAAACAGCACTCTATTCATGTTTCACATCGGTATCATTTGCCACAGAATCTCCATTCATTCACATTGTCATGGGTCCACCACAATCTCACCAACAAATAGCCATGGCCCTTGCACCTCCTGCATTAGATTTCCATGAAAATGTCCCACTTAAAAAAGTCCTGTGTGGGCATGACTGAGCATCACCATCTGAACAGTCAGTGTTATTAAGCAAAGTCATCAACTGCACCTCGTCTGCTCTCTGGGAATCCTCGACTCTCACATCTGAGATCCTTGCTGACAGGGAGGATGAGAGTCTGCTGATTACACTGATTAGTTCCTCTTCTCTGAATGAAGTTGGTGTTAATCAGTCACATCAGCTGCTGCAGCAAAAACCTGCAGCAGACTCGCTCCTTCCGTGACACACAGGTTGCCTAACCTCAAGCTGAAAATCCTCACTGAACTTAACTTTGGGATCCTTGTCAGGTAAAAAGTGAATAATGGATGCGACACCTTCCTTAAAGTCCACAACTTCCAAAGATGTACATAAAATACTGGGTTGATACCGTAGGTCCAAGTTAAAGGTCTCATGCTGTTTAGTTTTAATGATTTTGTTTGAATATACTGAGGTAAAGCTGCTGTGTGGAGGCTTGGCACATCACATACATATGGCATACAACATCAGAATTCTTCATTTCCACAGGATCTCCTGTTAGATTGTTTGTATCAGTAGAAAGATGGCTACCAGAAAGGGTGCAAAACAAGCATCGTGCTTCATATGTCCAACAGCCTGGCTCAGTCATACAGCACAACACAATCGGAAAACTGTTAACTTAGCAGAACAGCCAAATACAGAGTGAGGCTTTTACAGGCATATGTGAATATTAGCTTCAGTGTCCGTAATATTTACAACCAAATCTATTTAAAATACAGGATTTAATCATACTGAGAGCAATGACAATGGTAGTTTTTTTCTTATCTACAGTGGCGACTTGAAAAATGTAATTAATTACTCTTTACATTACTTTCATTACTTAGTCCAGCTCCAGCCACTGCTGTCCTGTTCACACACACTCCAACTCTGAAGTGGATAGCGTTAGCAGTTAAGCCAGCTAAGTGTCAATTACAACATGCAAATAGTCTGAATTTACGACACATAAATTTACGACAATTTTGGAGTTACCTGGAGCAGCATTTCTTCTCTTTTCATATAGGCTAGCTGCCTCCCCACACCTCCAGCCCCTGCGTCAAGCTAACATGTCCCGGACTAGTTTCTCCACTGAACGCACTTCCCACCATCTAATTCCCGGTAAGGGCAGCAAACAAACCGACCCTCTAAGTGTCGAAGTAACAGTGCATTACTGGGATTAGGAAATGTAGTGTAATTACTGAATTAGAAATTATAATCCCTTATTGGTTCCTGGAAAAAGTAATCACAGTTCTGTAAAACGTTACTAAGCAATCCCCAACACTGTTCTTCAGACAGAAAAGACACATTCAAACAACACTTTTACTTCAGCAGGTGATTATGTTGTGACTCAATATAATGCGACTATTTGTATTCTTGAAAAAAGCCTACCAATTGAGATTACTTTTGAAGTCTGAAAGTACAATTACTTCACACTTTTAATGCATTGGCTTGTAATACCGTGATGTGACGTATGTAAATAATGTCTACAATCAGAATGAGTTTCACTTTAGAGAGAGGATCATTTTCCTGAGTTTCAGACTCCACAGGTTTTTATTATGAAAGAAGAGATGCAGGGAACTGATCACAGAGGGAGTAATCATGCCCTGCAGCCACAGTGGATTTATCTCCTCTAGTCCAGGTATAATGAACAGCGCTTATGTGGAACAGTACAGCTGTAGCAATATCCAAGCAACCATATTTACCTACATCAAAAAATCCACACACCCACTCATGTCTGATGGACTGTCATTATGACTTTACATTGAGTTTCAGTGTGACAGTAATGAATGTAATTAATTTTCATGTCACCATCCACACCTTGTCAGTCAAACGTTGGTGCAGTTAGTTGAGGGCGGCGTGTCCGCTTTGCTGCGAATCTCCTTGATGTCGTTGAGCGGGGAGTCACTGGTTCCGATCTGGCATTTGAACACCTGCTTGTAAGCCTTCCTGAAGTTCTCTGACAGGAAGGCGTAGATGACTGGGTTGACAGATGAGTTGCTGTACGCCAGGCAGTGGGCGGCCACCCGTAACACGAAGGAGGCCTGGTTCAGCGGAAAGGTCCCGAACTCCACCCAGAGGTGCACAACGTGATGAGGGAGCCAAGAGAGGCAGAACACCACCACCACCACCAGGACCGTCTGAGCAGTCTGGGAGTCAAATTAGGAACAGAGAGGAGAGACGAGTAGGAGAAAGATTTAGTAAGTAGCCTCAGGGACAACAGTGACTACATTAATGCTGTACTCAGGTTTAAGTCTTGTTCAGGATAAAGGAATAAAGTAAGGTTTAGAGAGGTTAGTGCCTTGGAGAACTTTCTACTATTAACAACTTCTGCTGCTGTTCTTTTAGTCTTTATTCTTATTCCATCTCATGCTACGATACATCAAAACTTTGCCATATACCATCTATGGACTACAGATTTACCTTGCTACACCTAATGATTTCATTTTCAATTCTGTGATTACCTTTTACATGAACTTCCCAGGTGAAGTGAGACTTGGCAGCAGATAAATACACAATTGTTTACGTAAAATACTGAAATGAACCTGGGTTATTACGGAGCCAAGTGTTTGCAGATGTGTTAGCATGGTGCTAACAATCTACCAGGGATACATGAATGATTCGAGAGTCAATTTTGTCATTACGTAAGGGCTAAGTTGGGCAATGTGCCAATCCAATCCAATATATTTTCTTTAAAGCTGCATTAATGTTTTTTTGTTTATGCACTGGCATATTATCATTGTATTTATGGCAAACATAAGCAAAAGGTTGCCTATTTACACATCATGCACACACTGAGCAACATTAGCATTCATTTGGAGTCGTGTTTCTGGCGATGGTAGGTCCAGTATTCACTCTACTTTTAGCTCCGTTTTGGTTTTGTTCACCAACAAAACTGCTAAATGATCCACTATGTTCACCAGCTAGTGACTTACCTTGTCCATCTGCCATGTGGTGCTGGGCAGGTATTTGGTTTGAGTTTTTTCACTGAAAACAGCTGATGACATGAATATTAGCAGCTCCTTCTTAAACCAATAGATACATTTGACCCATATGCGTTCAATTTCATACTCATTCAGGGCCTCATGAAACCCCTAATTGTATTACATTAAACTGACCAACACCACATAAATCACATTATCCTATTGACATTTCACTCAGCAGCTCCAGCTGCAATCCTGTAAATGTTTTGATCACCCTCATATCAGAATTGGCCATGATGCAAATGCTCATGTCACTTGTACAGTACATAGATGATGTGGCACTCTTGTGGGTGAATGGAAGTACAGAGCTACATAGTAGGCTTACAAAGATTCTATAGGTCTTCATTGAAGCTTTTCATCCATAAGGCTTGTTGGGCCTTGGGTCTTTATATGTTTAACAATGACAAGAATGTAAAAAAAAACAAAAAACACGTGGGGTAAACAGTCTATGTAAGATAAAATACACTCATTGGCATTGGAAAAGGAAGTGCAGGGATTGGATTAAGTGTAGTGGACCCTGAGACAATCACTGACCAGGGCATCCAGCCGGATGATGGTACGACTGCCTCAGGAAAAGATGGAACACAGCCCAGATAAGAGCTAAGGTAACCCAGCTTGGATCTAAGGCTGCTCCACTACCCAGCCTACTTCTGACTAATGTCCAGTCGCAGGAAAATGGAATGGACGAAATGGGACTCAGGCTAACTCAGCAACGGGAAATCAGAGACTATTGTGCCCACATCTTACAGAGACCTGGCTTCATCACAACATCCCAGATGAAGCTATTGCACTCGACGAGCGGACCATGTTCCGTGCTGGCGTGGTCAAAGTTGATGGACAATGTTTCCCAGATGTCGAGTTTTTTTGATGTTAAGATGCCCACCATATTATCAACACCATCTTGTTGCTGCTCTTTATTCCAATTCGAAAAATGCACCACAGAATGATCCTTTCTGTGTGTATACCATAGACCAGTCATTCTCAATCAGTGGGCCGGGGCCCAATGGTGGGCCTCAGAGCGCCATCTAGTGGGCCGTAGAGGCAGTGGCACTGCCAATGGTGAGATTAAATTAAAACATTTTTTTGGTAATTAACAAAGCTAGTTATTTTCAACGGGTGAAATATGGTCTAAATGTAAACGTTTAATCAACGTCTACAAATAGTCGGTGAAAAAACATTCAATTTTGAACCTATTTTTAACATCTTTTTAACATTCACATATAGACCATATTTCACCGGGTGAACCTATTTTGAATGTATTTTCAACGTTCACAAGAAATATAGTCTAAATGTAAACGTTTAATCAGTGTCTACAAATAGTCGGTGATTTGTGTTGAATGTGGTAAAAAATTTCAGAAAGCTGTTGTCACGTCGCAATGTTCTTCTCAATAGAACATCTTTGGTGAGACGTTTCGAGTCTTTTGGCCAATCAGAATCAAGATAACTGCATCGTCTTCTTTTCCATGGATGTATAAAGAGCGGTACTACTACAACGGACACTAGTTTTGAGGTAACGGCCGGGCAACACCACCGACCCGAGCAGTGTGTGTGCGTTGCGGAACCTCTTGCTTTTCATTTTGGCGTCCATGTTAACAGGTTAGAGCAGCCACACAGCGTCTTCAGCGCGGCTCATCTAGAGATTCGTAGTCTTGCCTATTTTTTCCGCGTAACACGCACGGTTTTCAGCAAAAATACACACTGAAATTGATCTGTTGATAGTCATATTGACTATTGATATCTGTAGAATATGTCACAGATGTGAAAAAAATCGAAAAAAACTTTTTTTAACTCCCCAGTTACAATTGAGCACAAGCCTCTTAACCTTTTCCTGTCTAAACTAAATATAAATGAAATGTATAATGAAATGAAACATTCTATTATTGATGGCCATTGCCCAATCAAATCTTTCCCAACCTATTTATAATGGAAAGCTTGCCAGCTTGTTAGCACGTCAGCTAAAGTTAACGAAGAAATGAACTCAATTCGGAAACAGCACTGGTTTCAATAAATGTGTTTTTTTTGCCTTAAGTAAATGTTGTCTTTTCCCTTTATTTTCTTCTCAGAATGCTTCGTTTACATGTTAAAATCCCCAAAAAAGTAGACCCCCAGACCCCCCTACAGGGGTTGAGTTTACAAACATGTCACCTTTTTCACCTCTTGTGAGTTTGCAGGTCTGATATATGTTCTATGTGTGTGTAGTATCAAGGGGCTACAATTTACATTTCATTGTGCAAAACAGTGTTGTAAAATGACAAATAAATGACCTTGATTCCTTGATGTCAATAGTGACTGGGCAATGGCAGAATAAGACAGAGACCTCACTGCACATCATTGTGTTGCTGCTATATACATGAACAGCAGGTCACATGTTCTCTCTTGCAGTTAGCACCTAGAATCTATCCTCATAGAAGACACAACAATAAGATATCATTTAACACGATGTACTGAAAATGATGACCAGATATGTTTCTAATAAAATGTGACAACTTAATGTGACAATTGTGGAAAACCAATTTTATGGAATGTCTAAGAGGAAAGTGGTGGATGTTATTACTTCGGGCATGACTATCAATAAAGCCAAAGGCTACAGCTGGAAAGTGTCATCATCAAAAACGAATTACATGCTGCCTGATCTGCCAAGCCCCTCCACTGCATTTCTAGGTAGCAAGTGGATTTATTCCAGAACTAATTAGTTCCCATCATAGAAAATAAAAAAATACAGAGGAGCCTGGCATTAATTAGAAATGCTGCTTTCTCTGTAGTTTTGTTCATGGAAAGTTAGAAATGATAAATAAAACATGCCAAAACATGTCCAGTCAAGCCATTTGAGCATGTAACAGAAATCGCATAGTTGGTGTAAGTGTAAAGTGACATATCCAGCGAGACAGAAAGAATAATAAACACAGCATAGGCCTAGCACAAAAATATTCCTATCCTGCAAGTATGAACATACATTCCGACATTTGACTGATACAGGCTTTTGATGACCAATGTTGAATTTAAGCTGCCATAGTAACCAGATTCTGTTTCCAGTAGTCTCACTACATTTCCCCTTGAGAAGCATAGAACAAAAAAGATTTCTTTCACACAGTTTGACAATGTTCCATATGAATTGTATCTACTCCATCTACTCCAACTTCCAACACTTCACTGAAGGGAGATCACAACTCTATTAAGTGAAATATTGCAAGGTGCAATCTTTTATGGCTGCACTATGGTATGAAATAGAAGTTTCAAATGTCTCAAGTGTCATTTTAGACACCAGAATTACATACTGCATTCAGAAATTGCTTTTCTGTGGCTTTGAACAATACTCGTACACACACACACACACACACACACATAAATATATATAATGATGGAGCCGTCAAAGGGTTGAAGATGTTATATCCGTTTTTGTACCAACAAGTACAAAAAGTGTAGAACTGCAAAGAAGAGTCTCAGAATGATACAAACACAAAAAGTGTTTTCTGCTTTAGTTGGTGAATATTTGATGCTTGAAAATGCAGGGTTATGTTCATATCCAGCTCTTTCTTCTTGTATTCTTAAAGCTGCACTAATCAAAATTGTTATATTAACAATCCATGAAATGACTGCGTAATATGAAAGGCGTCACTTGTAGTAATAAACCCACTAAGAATTATCACCCGGCTCTGCAGTTTCACGACTCTACGAAGGGTTTTAGCGTTTTGTTTTTTTTTAGCTAATAGTTTTGGTTTTACAACTCGCAACTTTACTGTTTGGTTCAGTCTCACTGCTCTCATCAGCGTCATTTGTAGCAGCAGCAGGCAGCTGTTTTAAGTAAAAACGCTCTGATAAACACTGTACACTACCTGCCTATCACCAAATGTCAGACAGACAAAGTTAGCGACTAGCTAGATGGTGATCATAGTAGAGCAGCTAAAGAGCCAGATATTTCCCTCAGAAGTTGGTGGAGATCAAAACAGAGCTAGAAGGAGAGTGAATGTTGGACTTAAATTCACCAGGTGCTCAGAAACACGACTTCAAATGAATGCTAAAGTTGCTCTGTGTCTGCTGGATGTGTAAATAGGCAACTTTTAGCTAACATGTTCACATTAACAACTTCATAAGGCGATGATATATCAATGCTGTGTTTAAAGCTTGTTGCACTGCCTCCAAGTGGCCAAAAAAAGACTTAATTAATTGAAAAAATGAATGCTTTAATTTAAATAGGATGAACACTAAAGAAAGCATTTTGTAATCTGATTTTCCAAAACACAAAAAGTGAACTTTTCAACTCAGAACAAAATAAATGAACTGTGGGTACAGTTGTAGCCTAAAACTCTCCACTGATAAGCAGTATCATTACATTTCTGTGCAAATGTTGGTGGAGCCGGATGAAATGCTTCATGATCACGATATCAAATTCAAATTCTCACAGTCCAGTGCAGTATTGATCAGTTTTACTATAAATTTGTAATGAAACTGCACCTCATCGATCATATCAGAGATAAACGTCAGTGACCAGACCAAATCCAATTTGAAATGAAAGGTCAGTATTGGCCTGAGATATCAGCCCGACCATAATACACAAGCACACACACACACACAGTAGCCAGGGAGAGGTTCCCACAGTTTGAGTGCAGTATGTTAATAGCCATGTTTTATTTGGATAGCCGTCATAACACATTCATATCTTCACCTCGACCCCCTGAGAGCCATCAGTTAGGCTAATATAAACAGCAGCATCACCACAGGAAGAAAGAACTAATACAATTCATGCCTTGCAGCCTCTGTTCTCCAGCCTCGCCGTCTCTACTTGAAACCCTGTTCTGTTGAAAGCTGTTAGCCGGTCACTGCAATGCACTAAATAATTGATTAAAAGCTGTCAAGATTCATTTTTGTGTGTCACAGTTCAGAAATGTATTCAAGTGAAGAAAGTCAAAGGCGTATATCAGGACACAAGACAGATATTTCTCCTAAAAGAAAAAAACACACACACAAAAAACAAAGAAAAAAACATTAAAAGGCAAAAACAGTTATCGTGATGTGATGTGCTCTGCAATCACAGCTCATTTTGTTACTGTACTCCGTTTCTGCTTTTTCCAAAAATAACAGGCTACAAGTAGATATAACATCTTGTTCAGATATTTCCAGTTCAGCTACAACGAAAACTTTTGAAGGAAATATTTCAGCCATGTAAAATGTCAGTGATAATCATCAGGCTTGGGGATCAGTATGTCAGAATCAAAGGGGGCGTTTTGCGTCAACAGTTGACAATATTATTGTAGGGAGAAATCCATCAGTGTAACAAGGTGCCAATTTCTTGAGGTTTCTTGTGGTTTGTATTGAGGCTGCTTCTGACAGCAGCTTCGAAAGACCAGAATGCATTGCAGCCATAAGACTGGTTGGGTTTGGAGGAGGGTCCAACTGCAGACCTCATGTTTGGGCACTGCAGATCTGTGAGCCAATATGGATTAAGAGTAAGAGAAAGAGTAGTTAAAAAATTCTGGAAAATATTTTTTTGATTTTTGTATTTTATGTATTCGTTTTGAAGGCAGTATTGATTTTATTTACTAAAATCAAACACTGACACTAGTCAGGTTTCCATCCAAAAGTACCACAAATCTTACCAAATTTCCCAAACAATTGGCAAGAGAAGATGCGAATGAATGTGCATTTTCACCCACTACCTTTATGAGAATATTAGGAGTTGGGCTCATCGTGATAAACAATTGGTGGCACTAATTCTCCAGCTGGGTGCTATTAAACCATCACAGAAGAAGAGGGGGCAACAAGATGATGTAATTAAAAGCGCGCCAGTTAAACCACGAAACGTGTTTTCAGTTTTATTCCAGATATTACAATTGTTTTTACATAGTTTCCCATACTAACATTAGCTTCTCCAACAGATAACATAACCTGCCCTTTACCTAACACCAACCAGGTTGTATTTTGGGTAATTTAGCATAATATTTCTTTTATAACTAACACACTAAGGAACAATATTTAGCTACTTTTTGTTACCTAACAAACAACATTATGTCAGTGCTACTTAAAATCCTGAGCTGCGTAACTTGTTTCAAACATTTTCAAATCTGTTTTTAAAAAGTTTGTAGGGAGAAAAAGACAGTTAACCAAAATGATGCCCTTCTCTTTTGGGGACCCTTCCTATTGGCTCGCAGACCTGGGGTCCCCAGACGAGAGGTCT
The DNA here is from genome assembly GCA_008360985.2 of Macquaria ambigua. Taxonomy (NCBI): domain Eukaryota; kingdom Metazoa; phylum Chordata; class Actinopteri; order Centrarchiformes; family Percichthyidae; genus Macquaria; species Macquaria ambigua. The sequence goes on along the minus strand of VMKM01001924.1, from coordinate 50,388 downwards.
TGAGTTGAACCCTCATGTGGGTTTGAGTTGCAGTTTTGGGACTTTAAAGCACTATTGCTGAACTGAAAAGATAACTAAATAAATTACAATTTTTTACAATTCCTTCAAAATATTCCTTCAATGTTACTTTAAATTAGTACTGTAGCCACTGAGAAATGATAGTGTGATGTTGAGTGACAGTGTTAATTCATTCAGTTGGCATAGTAACACTCAGTTCAGAAAGTAACACTCAAATGAGCATCGCTGTCAAAGATGAGCAGTTTGGTCTCTGACGCATTAGCTGTCCCCATTTCAGTTTACAGATGCTGTTAAACAATTTCAAGATGACTTGGCCAAATATTCATTTTCGTAATTATCCATAACCATCTGTGTGCTCCGTCTGGATGCCTGACAGACTTATATCATTGAGAGAAAACCTCTTAACCTACAGTACTAATTACTGTCTTTTTAACCTCTGGTTCAACACTGGGAATCTATTAAAAACATTATTGTTTGCCAAGTTAAATGAACTCCAACACTCTGGTATTCTCAAGAACATTAACCAGGAGCCACAAACCAAACATCAACAATATTTCAGACTTTCTTTATCTGAGCACGACATAAAACCAGAGGGGCAAAGAGATTCATTTAAAACAGGTTTGTCACATCTTTCCACTTCCAGAAAGATTAAGGAAGATTTACTTCTTTTTGCTTTTTGGGTGGGGGGTGGAGGGATTTGGATTTTTGTCTGTCTCGTTTGACTGCGGGTGCCTAAGGGTGATAAGAAGTTTGTTTAGATGTATTTCACAACAGCAGTGGGAGTAACCTTGCTCTTAACAGCTGTCACTGACATTATATTTCACAGGCCTGGTGGTGAGCTGCAGAGTCCCGAGTGAACCACACAAACTATTGATTACACACTTATTTGAACAAATTCCCCCTGCTTTCCACCAAGGACACCGTGTGGCCTGCGGCAATTTGTTTGTCTCATTTGATTTTCATCTTTTGTGAAAAGCACCCCTTGCTTGTACAGCATATAAAAGAAGCTTGCAAACATGACACCAGCCTCATAATTAATTGATAACACTACTCTGATTCAGAACAATACAGATTTACCTTTGAGGTAACCTAGTTTAGGCTTAAAGGAATAGTTTGACATTTTGGGAGATAAGCTTATTCGCTTTCTAGCTGAGAGTTAGACGAAAGATCGGTGTTACTCTCTGTATTAATAAACTATCATTTTGGTACTGTAAATATGAAGCTGCGTCCAGGAGATGGTTAGCATAGCTTAGCATAAAAACTTGAAGCAGAGGGGAAACAGCTAGCCTGGCTCTGTCCAAAGGTTGAAAAGCTCTCGTGAACACGTACAGCTGTTTGCCGCTGCATTTATGATGGTTTATTATGGTTTTTCAACTTGCTGCTGCGGCTCGACGCGTGACCATGGCAACCACCGCACTACAGCTACATCAAGAGAAATGATACAGGAGATGATTTTACTGGTATCTGAGTTCTCTGAATTATACACATATTCACCAGCATTGTTCATTGTCTGGGGCATGAATTGGTTAGCTAAATTTGCTACATTTAAGGTGTCATTTTGCTAACCATTTCCTCAATTTTAAGATGCAAACTGCTCTATCTAGCTGGGTGATGAGGTTATACTTGGTGGATAGCAGCAGCCTGTGGTGTGCAGGCCAGTAGGATCGGAGGTAACTGGGACCTGCGGAGGCTGTGTTGCGCCCTGCGCCCGGCAACCGCTCGCTGTCCGATAGCACTTTAGCTAAACACGTTATAGCTTGTTTGTTAAGTCTGCACAAAAAGTCTTGAAGTCTTGTCGTTAACAGGAGATCACCAGGTAACCAGCGGAGACATCAGGAAGTCACTGCTCCCGGCCAAGAAATAGTCCCTAACGTAAAAACACATGTTGATCTGACATCCAATATTATGAGCATTATAGGTGTTGTGGCGAATTTTGTTAAATGGACTAATTGTACTGCATTTCTGTAGCACTTTTATCCAAAGCTCTTTACAATTTTCTTCACATTCACACACACACACACACACACACACACACACACACACTCTGATGGGCTTCCATGCAAAGCACTGGCCTGATCATCTGGAGTCATCATTTGGGGTTCAGTGTCTTGCTCAACGACACTTCAACATGTGGACAGGGATCCGTGCAACCGGTGCAATTAGCGGACGACCCGCTCTACCTGCTGAGCCACAGCCGTCCCATGCTGTTACCTTTAGACATTCTCGCTGTTTCCAATCTTTATGCTAAGCTCAGCTAACCCGCTGCTGGCTGTAGCTTCATATTTACACTACAGACACAATAGTGTAATGATCTCTTCTTCTCACTATGGGCAAAAAAGCAAATAAGCGTAGTTCCCAAATTATTGGACCATTCATTTTAATATAAGCACTGAGCAGTAAAAGATGGGTTATGAGGACTACGCTTCATATATTCACGTGATCTTTCAAATTTTTGACACTGATGACAGCTAGAAGACACTGTAGCATCATTAGTTAACACTGATCAGTAATTAGATAGGACTGGGATAGTTATGGTATGCGTAGTTAAACACAAGATATCCAACAGAACAGCCAGGTTAGCTTTTTTACAGCATCTCAGTTAGAGTGCAAAGAAAGCAGTCGGGGAGTTGAGTCATCATGGCACCTGAGACGGGACAAGTGTCACAATTTGTTTCCTCTTGAAAATGCGTTTTGCATGGCAGCACCTTTATCTTGATTTCACACCATGGAAGTAAGTGAAAACAGCTTTGGGGGATAGCTTTCATATTGCAGTTTGTTCCTGATACTGTTTCCTCTTTATTTGGTGCTATTTCAGATTTGTTAAATTACTTACTGTATTTTTCAGTGCGACTTTGAACAGGTTGTTGCTTTAAAAGAGTATGCATACGAAACCAACCTTCTGGCATAAATAAAGGTTAAATAATACAAAGGATAACAATAAAGTAGCTGATCTGTTTGCTTCCTCATGCTCATGAATTATGAGCAACGTAGGTAAATATTAGTGTCATTAGTAAACATTTTCCTTGACACACACTGGAGAAAACAGAGACACGCTGCCAAGGAAACACCGATTTTGGCTCTGGCACCATATTTGTGTATTATTATGGTCTGGCTTTAATGCACTGTTTGCCAAGCGTTTATCACAAAGCTGTCAGCGTAACACTCCCTGTCCGCATTCTCGATCAGTACTCTGCACAGAGAGCACAGTAAATCATCAGAATAGCTGTAGCTGTAATAGCTTTGCAGTAGTTTTAAGCTTCATGCCTTAAAGCATGTGTGTAGGGAGGTACACACCAAAGCACATTTACATTCTCATCAATTGCTCCCCTCCCAGCAGACCAGGAGTCTGTGCTCCTGGTTTCATAACACGAGGCCGTTATCAGATCGTGCTGCTAAACTGACCAGCTGTGAAGAACAATGGACAGACAGACAGACAGACAGATAGGCAGTCAAGTGGGCGACAGCAGATAACTGTCTCTCTGGGAAGCTAAATGACCTCCACCAAGAATAATCAAGGCTGGATGGCTGTTTGATTGCACATTCATTGCCTTTCAGCCACTTTGCTTGAGTGTGCCAGTTAACAGTAAGCATTATAACATTAATATTAATCCTTTTGGCCCGAAGGAAAAACAAGAGACAGTGGAATTTCCTCCGACTGCCTGTTGAATTGGAGGAAATGGTACAGCACGTGGCACAGACAGACTCGTCCCTCACTGAAATAATGTGTGCAGGACTAGCTGTGTGATATATATCTTCCGAAAGGCCAAGAACACTGACCCCTGCTTTGATTCAAACCATGTGTCAACAGAAGGAAAAGGCTGCAGCTTAGTCAACTGTGAAATGCACTGATCCAGATAGATGGAGTGTATTTCAGGCACAACTTGCGCGTGCCTTTTCTTTAAAAAATAAAAAAGTAAAGAGTGACATCATTTACCATCAGAATGACCATATAGCTACATCATCATCATCATCATCATCATGGCAGATAATGCTGTAACACTCAAGTCAAGGGTTCAGATGGTCAATTGTAAGTAACAATTTATCACACATATTGAGTATTTTAAGTGATTTAAGCATTTTTTTTGTTTCAGACTACAAACTTAAAATTGTGCCATTTTACAGTCATATTTTTTATTATTTGAACTCCTGCAAATTGATAATTCTGCAGTAATTCAACAGGTTAAACACCACCCCGACTGTCTATCTGTGATCCAGTGTTTATTCAGTGTTTGTTACTGATTACAGTCAGACACCTTTGCTAACATATGGCTGTAATCCATGACATACCTTACCCCCCACTCCCAACCCTCAAAAAGACAGATTAATACGTACCTTTTTCTTTGATGCCTCTGACTTTTTGGACATATTTCTTAGCTTTTTGTGCAAGTGATTTAAAACCTGTAAGCAAGCAAACAGAGGAAAGATGTATTTTTTGATAGTTCAATCATTCTTTATATTTATTCAATGACCCCATGACTCATGTGAATAGCTTTCCTTACCTTTGCATAGCAGAAGGTAATCAGCAGCAGAGGCAACACATAACCAAAAACAAACGTGCAAACGACATAGACTTTCTTCTGGTTTTGATCTGGCCACACTTCCCAGCAAAAGGTGTGATTCTCTCCTCTGTGAAAGATGTTCTGGTAGTACATGATAGGCGCAGCCATGGCCAGAGAGAGTATCCAAATCACCACCACTCCAATGAAAGCATGCTTCGCCACCCGGATAGAGGAAGACTTTCTGGAGTGCACGATGGCAATGTATCGGTCCACGGACATGGCAGACAGAGTGAAGATGCTCACCAGCATGGACACGGTGAAGAAATAGTGGATGAATTTGCAGATGAAGGCGCCCAGGACCCACGTCGGCATCATGTAGATGGTGGACTGGAAAGGGATGCAGAAGAGCAGGTAGGAGAGGTCTGCTATGCTCAGGTTGAGGATGAATATGTTGGTGGTGCTCCGTGGTTTCCCTGGTTTGCTCCGGGCCAGCACGGTGATCACCATGGAGTTGCCCAGCACACCGAGCGTAAAGATGAGCCCGAAAACCAGCAGCGTGATGAAATTATCCGTGCCGATCCCGAATAAAAGTTTCTGGTCCTCTTCCTCCACTCTGCTGAGGTTCCACGGCTCTTCCAAGAGCCAAACGGACTCTGATGAGTTCATGATTTCCTTTTTCCCCTTTAGATGAATTTGAAACTTTGCCTAAATGACATATGGGAGGTCTGTGTCCCGCTGCTGCTGCTTCATGACACAGTTTTAAGAGCAAGGGTTTATGGTCCGGTGCGTCTCCATTAGCGCTCCTCTAGACACTGTTTTTGCTTTCTTGTATCTTTATCTCAAGGTTTCGGTAAATCCCCCGCTTTATTCTTATACCTCACACAGGTAATAATACGTGTAAGCAAATCTTCCAAAGCTATCTAGTTCTCTGTACAGCATTCATCAGTCTTGCCGCTGCGCGTCTTGGAGTCTCTCCTGGTGCGCACCTGATGCGTCTGCGCACCGAGCGCGCTGATCCACTCTGTAGCCTATTTCTCTGCGTCTGGACTTTTCCCCCTCACATTATAGCAGGGGCCGGGCTGTGCCTTTCACGTCAGCACCCAGTATACCACCTCCCAAGAAATGCTGAGAAAATCTGGATATGTTTTGTTCTCCGCGTGTCTGAAACCATCCCTGCGCAATTTGAATGCCAGAGGCCAATGTCATTTTCTTAGTCAGACTCAATTAGTTTTGACACAGCATGGCTTGGGAGCAAATGCTATTTGTGATTATCTGCCTGAACTGTAAAAATGTCTATATACCACAAAACAATCTTGTTCGCCAGTCTTGCTATGATTGCCTTATTTGAGTTCCAATCTCTTTTGTCATAAAGGGGAAATGAGCTTTCTAAAAACGTTAAAAAAAGTTCAGTGTTGTCACTCTTTGCTTCCTATCCACGTTATTTCAGCAACTAATATGAATGGAAAATGTATGTAAAGCCAGGACTTACAGTAGTATCATTTTGATGTGAGGGAGGGTCCAAGATACCATAAGAGCTGCAGTGTACAGACAAGATGCTGTAGAGGGAAAGTGCTGCATTTTATGGTCAGCATAGGGATCTTTCAAAAGAAAAGATGCACTCTGAAGTAATTTTTTTTTTTTTTCAATTGCTTTACAGAAACAAACACCAAAACACCTCAAAAGTGCATTTTAATAATTTATTGTAACAGGCTATGATGTGCTTTCCCAAACTTCTACATGGTTCCATAAGGATCCATACTGTCAATACCTTAGATGTAATATTTATGACAAAATCTAAAAAGAAGTGAAATAACACATTTCTTATAGAGGTGACAACACTTATTTTATTGTATTTCTAACAGACATCTGTAGGATGATTCAAAGGCGGGAAGTTCTTCAGCAGTCTTTGACCAAAGGGCACACTGCACTCCCTCAAGATGAGCAGATTCCCCAGAAGACCAAAGGGTCATTTTGAAGTCCAAGTTGAAGAGTTGTTGATGAAATTTTCATGTGTGAACCTGTGTGACTTACACTGTAATGGAAGCCCCTCTGAATTGAGCTCATCGTGCCATGGTTCACTGAAAACACATCGGTGAAATACTATAGCAATAATATTCATCTCCAGCATCACAAAGACCTGTCTCTGCAGCTGCCGCATGCACTCAATCGATGAGACAGACAAGCTGGCCATATGCAGTTATCTGATGTGGTCAACCAGCAGTGCTGTTGTACAATTATTTTTATTATTGATGAATCTGCTGATTCTTTTTAGATTGATCTATTAATCATTCTGTCTGTTGAAAAATGCTCATCACAGTTCCTCAGAGCTCAAGTTGACGTCTTGAGATAGCTTGTCAGGGCTCTTGCTGTTGTGTTTGATTGCTAAGTAATGATGAAACAGTACGGATGTTACTGCGATGGCTTTATTCTTGAACCTGCAGTAAGTCATTGTTTTGGCCACTTGGGGGCAGCAGAAACCCTTCTCCCCTTTTAAGTTTATATGGCAAACTTGTTAGCAAGCAGTTGCTTATTTATAAATCCAGCAGTTATGGAGAAACATTATCATTCATTTGGAGTCATGTTTCCGGCCACCCAATGAATGTAAGTCCAATATTCAGTCTGCTTTTAGCTCTGTGTTTGGGTTCCACCAACTCCTGAGAGAAATAGCTGGCTCTTTAGCTACTAAATGCTCCATTTTGTTCACCAGCTAGTTGCTAACTAACCTTTTGGTGCTGAGCAGAGTACAGTGGGTTTTTAGAGCTGCCTGCTGCAGCCTGGAGCGACACTATGAGAGCGGTGAGAGTGAACCAAAACAGTAAATTTGCGAGCTGGAAAACCAAAACAGTGAGCTGAAACTCGCTATAAAAGCTCCGTAACGCCGAGCGGAGCTGCAGATTTGGTGATAATTATTAGTGGGTTCATCACTAATAGTGACCCCTTTCACATTGTTTTCACATTGTCATTTGATACACTGTTATTATAAAGATTTTTTATTATTTTTTTTTTTTATTTCTGTAGGTGTTGTCTGTTCAGTTCATCTTTTTTATGATCAATCCTGAACTGTAAAACATAACACTCCCTGTTGTGAAATGGATATACTGTTATATAGTATATATAGTAATATAAAAAACAAATTGATTCTTTTTCAGTGTCACAGATAATTACTTTCATACTATTAATGCAACAGTTTAAAATGCAGGGTTATATAATTGTGCAAATTATTGCATTTAACTACTTAAGAGCATACTTAGGTCCATCTAACTCTACAACAAACTGCTATACCACCTTTGGATGTCAGACACTCTTCATTCAGTTTTATTTTGTTTCACTGCCTTCTTGTCAACACACTGACAGACTTTTCTTGCAGCTGTGAGTTCTGGTTGTGTAACATTTCCTTGTGGACAGTGATTGCCTCCATGTCAGAAGGCAGGATCCTTTTCGCTGTCCATTGTTTGCCTTTGTACTCCTCCACTGACATCCTTTGTATTGGTTTGTGTCCCATTAGACTCAGCTGTGTTAGAAAATGAAATGGTTGCAGGTTCATCGAGCTCTGCCGGCAGCGATGGCAACGGCGCTGAATGGCGTAGGTGAGGATGGGTCAGGACGGAATAATTCAGTGGTTTCTGCTCCTGTCAGACTTTCAGAGCCCACAAGTGCAGCTCCGTGCTCGCCGTGCCTCCCAGCAAACAGAAACAGTACTGTCAAGAGGCGAGGCAGCGAGCAGAGTGAAGAGCACACACATCACAACAGCCATCCATCCATTTGGACATGATTAGATTGAATGTAACCTCTAAATGGTCAGTATAATTGTTATTCAAAGGTCAGACACACAACAACAACCAATACAAAACAAATAGATAAAAGGTTATTCTGCTGTAATATAATAGAACATTTTGTGTATAGTATTGACATTTTCTTAATCCTACACATAGTATACTATACTTTTTTTTACTGTCTTTGTAATTGCTACATTCCATTCTCCTTGATGTGCTTCATTGCTATTTGTTGGTACAAAAACCCAATTTCACCGAAGTGTCAAAATGACAGTTCCCTGTTTTTACGGTGGGCCAGCCAGGAACTGGATAAGCGTATTTCCCAAAACCTCAAACTATTGCTTTAAAGAGATCTTCCACTGATTTAGTATTTGACTTCCACAAAGTTGTTAGGCTCACAAGAGACACATTAAACAAAGAATGGTCAAAATCTACACAGGAGAGGACAAGATATCCTGACTTTAACTCCCTGGTACGTGTCAAGCCCCATAATGCAACTCAATCACAGCTTCCCCTGCCTGGTAAATACCCACTTCCTTTAAACTCCATGCTTACGTTTGTAATGCAGGCTTTCTGTTAAAAATGTGTAGTCTTCAAGCCCAAACCGAGATACCCCGATGACATTATCAGGGTTATTTTCTCAGAATTTAGAAAGCTTGCTTCAGAGCCACAGAGTACAATATACTACTGTTTTTATTGGCTGAGCAGGACTCCTCATGTGCCCCTTTAAAATGGCATTGTATCTCAAATATCATATTTTCTAACGTGTCCAAACAGATAATAACAGCAACGTTGTCTCAGTAGTAAGAGTAAGAGTAAGAGAAGGATCCAGTAGATCCAATAGCATATTAACACTCACCAGCAGCATTTCTTTTTTTTCTTTTTTTTTACATTTTTAAGGATATTTTATGGATATCTTCCACTAGATGGAGCTATTTTATATTGAAGAGATGCATTTAAGACTTTTTAAAAAAAAATCCAGCTGTGATGGGAATCTATTGTAGATAGCTTAATGTGTATTTGAGTGTACCTGCTGAATGACTGCTTGCTGCTGTCTCTGGCACTAATTCCCTCTCTGTGTGTTTGGTGGGTAGTCATCAGTGGAAATAATGAGAACACTGTACCAGCCAATTTGATTTAGCAAAGTCACCCAGGTTAATCTCTGTGGTTTCAAACAGCAATTGCATACAGCTCCAACATTTGGGCGTGCATAATCACATTGGTAATATCCCTGTACTGTCAGTTCCACACAAACTCTTTGCTGTAAATGTAGTTTTCTGCTTGTTTTGCTGCAGTTTGTGTGGGTTTCTTTCAGCAGAGGATGCTGTGTTACGAATTAGAAATGCTGTCTCTGTTTCGCGAGTATCTCTGAATTGAATCAGGCATGCTGTACTGCACATTTTCTGTCACAAAGATAAAGCATTGGTGTACTGCTTTGTCAGTTAAAGTCTGAAATGAAAAGGCTGTTATCCTTTATTGGGGCTTGTGAGAGTTTTGGCTTAGAAAACCCAAAGTAATATAGTCTTTTGATTACTTTCATCTGTCAGCATAATCGGTAGATATAACAGAGATAACAGAGAAAGTGGTCACACCACAACTTCAAACCTTAAATTCATGTATGTCAGTGTGTGTTAACCTTAGACCGATATTATATTGGGATTTCAACAGGCTGAATGCTATTTAAGAGTCTTTTTCACCATGTAAAGAAACTCATTCAGAGGAAACTAAATCCTACTATTCAGTTTTCTCCAGAAAAGCTAAACCCTTACATGTTGGGGTGAACTTTTGTGGCTATTCTGGGTATCAGCGCCACACATCCTTTATATCCAAACCATACCATCGTAGTTATCAGCCTTATCAGTCAAACCCTGTGTGAGATGAGAGTCTTTGTGTGAATGATTTGTATTTATTGCCATGTCTGGCAGTGGTCTTGGCTGGCTCTGTGTATGTGATGTTATCTCAGATTTTTCCCCTTTCTACGTGATTAAACCAAAAAAGGTGAAACCAAGCGATGTTTAATATCCATCAGGTTTATTGGAGGTCATTAGCCAAATGTGTAGAGATAAGGTGCAACTGCTCATATAACACCCCAAAGTGCCCTTTGGGTGGAGTCCTTTTTTTAAAAACACATTTACAGTAACGCTGAACATTCAGAATTAATTTATGTCCGCATTAGTAAAATGAGAGACTTCTCATCTTTAAATTAAAGGTATTGAAACCTCTTGCATGAATCAGGGATGCAAACTCATCAGGGGTGAAAAAGTGACAAAGATGCTAGGGGGGTCCAGGGGTATGGCCCCCTGGGAAGACTTTTAAAAAAAATATCAGCTTTAAAATGTGACAATCTGACAATAGAAATGTGTGTGGGGCACCCTTAATGCCTCACTCTGCTTTACCAGCAGTCCTTTGCTCTCTCCTCATTCTCTCATTCTGAAACTGAGCCAGATAATGAACACTCAATTTACGTATTGTAATTAAAGTAAATTATCACAAACTTTGCCACCCATCTTGCATTTGCTCACACTCTTTTGTCATTATGACATTGCTATATAAACAGAATATCTTGTGTCTTGTCTGAAAGGATCATAGTGTCTGTGTGTGTGTGTGTGTGTGTGTGTGTGTGTGTGTGTGTGCTCTTTATAAGGTCCAGAACCATGGCTGCATTTCCCACCTTGTCCAGCTTTCCACTGGCTGTAGCACCAAAGTAACCAGACTTCCAGTGGAGAACATTTTGCATGGGATATACACCCACTTTGGCAAAAGGTAAATGTAAAATAAAAATATATTATTTCTCTCTTGCCTACCCCCGTCTCTCTTTCCCTCTCTCTCAATTATGCTCTCACACACACCCTCATAATTACACCACGAGCAATCTGAGACCACTTACAAAACTCTAGATTATCCTCTTGTTTTCAGTGCAAAGAGATGTGAGCTCTACAAGGAGTTCGTAGAGTTCACAGACTCTGACAACCTGAAGCTGCTGAGGTACTGCAGTACCAGACGGCTCAGTCTGCCTACTGTACATGCATACAGAGAGTACTGAACCAGTGGGATGCTGTACAGGTAGGATTGTAAAAGTAAACTCCACTCATCAGATATTTCCACAATTTATTATGGTATGTTTCCATTTTTTCACCATACATTGCCACCCTACGTATATCCCTATATCTATAGGCATACTTTGACAGTCATGAGGAGGTGGAGAGGACTGCCAGAGTTCGTGATCTGGCAAGTCATCTCCGTGAAAACATACTTTATGTTCCTGAGGGTTGCTCTTAAGCCTTTAGCTGAATTTAATATTACCTTTCAGGTGGGTGTCATGCCTTCTTGGGATAATGTCAGAATAATAGATAAATAATCACATATGATAGTGCTTATTATTTCACTATTTGTACTGTCTACAGATTCACAGGCTTGAAGAGGAGATGTGCAGGCTGATCAGGCGATTCTTGGGCTACCTCATATCAGCCAGGGCCATCATGGATGTGCCTCTCAGGGAGGTGGACTATGGAGAGGGACATCAGTTGGCAGATGAAGACCTCAGAAGACCTTCAGTGAGCTTATTACTCTGTAGTTTAATATAATTATGATCGCAATACATACATCAATTTCAAGTGCTGAATTTATATGCCCTTTGTGTTTTTATTTATAAAATGCAGGGATGTTCACAGCATTTCACTTTCAACTAGGTATCTGATTCTGACCACCTAACTGTAGTCACTTACTTATTGTAGGAACGAGTTAACCCAATCCTTGTTGCACTGATATTTTAAAGCTAGTGGTTGCTTAGTGGGGACTTTAGGATTCACTGTGTGTACTCTTGTCTAAATGTTAGGGGTATGTGGACAGTGGTAGGTATGGTGGGACGGCCCAGGGTTGGGCGTCGGAAGATTTCTCTTATTTTCAAATCCCAGTGTTTACAGGTATGCCTTGGGGTGTCTCAGTTTGTTGAGATATGCTTGTGGGAAACTGGTTCTGGCTGGATTTTGGTGTTTAGAGAAAGACAAGATAGCTAAGAAGTCCCTCTTTATGACATTGGCAGATGGGTTTATCTAGGCTACTGGAAGAGTTGTTGACGAGTTTACACCATACTGTACACATTACATTCAATATAACTCAACGGAGACTCACCAGAGAGTGTTTTTATTCATCACATGGTTAATTACTTTTGATCGGATGGTGCTACACTTGTTTCTACACTTGACTAAAGTCTTAGTAACATACTAAGACATTTCTAAAGTTTTAATGGAGCAATAGTTTAAAACTAGCTAGTCATTACTAAGAACTTACGAAGGACTTTATACTTGCTTGTAATACATTTTTTTCATTTTGTCTCAATGCATCATAAGCCATGTGTCCTACAATCTTACCTAGGTTATAGAGTGCTGCAGGGATGACGTATTTTTATAGGCCAACCCAGAAGTTAGCATCGCCCTGGTTCCCTCAACAAAAAGTCAATGGGATTTTTCCATTGGATTTTGGATTATTGCAGAAAATAAGCTCTGTGGCAAACAAAAGTTTATGATACTTACAAGTTTTGTTCAGCAAGATAATCTCCACAAATGAACACCACTTTAAATGCAATTTCCAGAAGTAAAAAGCAAATGTTAGGCTATAAATGAACTACATCATGGTTTCATGACTTCAACGTCACCACCACTAAGCTTCCAACTTGTAATTTGGTTTCAAGCCCTTACCTCTTTTACAAAAACCTTTCAGAAAGTTTGCAGACGAGTGAGTCAATGAGTTTCTTCTTCTTCTTCTTCTTCTTAATGTCCCCGACAACCTCTGTAGTCTCATTTAGCCACTTGTTAGCAACCACCTTTTTTATTTACTGACATATTTTATGTCGCAGAACAAAATGTGAAAATCTCTTAAGCTTAAGCTGTTAACTTCAGACCTTATTTCAGGCATCTAACCAAAAACCCGTTCAAGAAACCCACTGACTTTGAGATGAGGGAACCAGAAGTGCAAAAAGTGCTGACTCATTTCTGGGTTTTAGGACTCATTCCTGCAGCACTTTATTCTGACCCAGCTATGATGTTAGCATGTGTAGATCCAAAACTACATTACTTCAATACATAGTTAACAGCCATTCCAGGAATGTAATGCAGAAGCCAGAGGACAATGTATTCATCAGGGGAGAGTTCAAGGCCTCTGTGTGTATGAGAGTAATTTCATAGCTTTTCCTCTATTTGTCAGTTTCAGAAATCATATTACCCGCCAGTAATTGCTAAACAACACTGAAGTATTTATGAAGGTGATGAGGTTAATTGAGACATTTGAAGCTGTTTTTGCTTTATGAAAAGTGACAGTTTGTTTATTCATTTAGATGCTAATTATATATAGATTGCCAAAGTTAAGTTGTAAGTTCTTGTATATTGGGTGTCTTTCTTTGCTCAATAGAGTTAACACGGGAGCTTTGTAAAATATCGATTAACATTTCCCAGTAAGGCCTTTAAGCCCATTTGTGGTTCTGTTCATACAAACAACCAGAGCATGCGAGCTGGTGCACTATATACATATAGCTGGAAGATCTTCAAACTACATCTAAATGAACCTTTTAGTTAAGGATAAAAGGAAATCCATCTTGCTGCCGTATGCATGGGGACTTCCAATCAGGCTAATTACATTCCAGACAAATACAGATGAGAGCAAGACACCTGGATTTTTTCCAGCAAGTAATCAAGCAAAACATCTAGCGATACATAAAAACATGAAATCATGAGGACGTGTCTGTTTCAGGCCTGTAATTCACCATCTGTCCTTGTCTGCAACTGGTGAAAACAAACACCCTGTGATCCTTGGGGAGTTTTGTTTTCAATCAATAACTGAGGATATCGTGATTTCTAGTTCTGAGTAAAGGAAATATGACCGCATACATCTTGCAAAGCAATAAGCACACGTTTCCCTCCACACAGATACATAGACGACAAACAACTCCCCCTTCCCCCGAGTTACTGTGATGGATAATCCATGCTGTTTTAGGCCCATTACCTCGACTGAGGCCTGGCTATTTCCATGACAACGAGTTACTGTATCTCTGTCGAAATCGGTCCAGGCTCTAAGCTAATGGGTTATTATTATATGACTGACAATGTTGAGTCATTTTCTCTGCCTTGGGCTGATGATCTCCCTTGATTCTGCCAGCACCCCCCCGCCCAACTCCCACAAAGCTCAACTCTTCAGTCACAAATGCTATCAGGTGCTCTGAGTCAGGATGGATTGGACTCGGCCCTCCCGGATACATTATCATAGGTGATCTGATTTCTCCGGTCATCGCTGCATCATCGTATTACCGCGTCAAATGTCATCATCTTTAAGCAGGATTGCTACGGCTCGATAAATTGTCTCGTGACAAACTATGACTCCAAAAAATCTCACTGGAGAAATTCAACACTGTATGGTTGCTGCTTTTCCATATCACAAGTTCTCTGAAGCTTTTGAATATTTTTATGACGTAAAATAGCATGCCTTTGTGTTTAGTGCTAATTCAAGAATGTTAGAATACTAACACGCTAACCTAAGATGTTGAGCATGCTAAACATTATCTGTGCTAAACATTAGCATGTTTGCACTGTGAATGAGAGCATGCTAGTATCCTGATGTTGGCATTTAGCTCAAAGCACTGCTGTTCCTACAGCCTCACAGAGCCATGTTGTTGTAGACTCTTGTTAAGGGTTTCATTGATTCCTGTCTTGGTGATTAATAGGAAATCTCTTGTTGTTTAATGTTCCTTATTTACGTCTAAAAAATCAAGAGCGTGGCTTTTTGCCTCTCTTTTGTCTCATAGTTTAAAGGGAGAAAAGATGAAACAGCTCATTGTAGTGCTTTAATTAAAAGAATTGGACTCTAACACTAAATGAAAGCCACTTAAGTAAACTTTAAAAAAGAGAAAACAACAACAACAACAAAACAAAGAACAAATTTGAGGAGAATAAAGAAGGACAATATTGGAAAGCCTTTGGAGTTTTAGCAATATCCTAATACAACCCTGTCTCCCACAGTCTCACATAAAAGATCTCAGAGAGTGGAGAACCAGATTGAACAAAGCTCCAGACGTACTCACAGCAAATTAAAATGAAATACAATAAACTATATAAAGGATAAAGCATAAAAGGACTGCATTCTCCCCAGTAACATCATTGTTATGGAAATTACAGTGCCATAGAGATCAATCAGCTCTTTTCACATCGACATCATAAGCTTTACTTTATACTAGTAACTGTTGTACAGCTGAATTATACTGGACTGCATTAAATTGTGCAGGTTCAGTTGCTGTGTCCATCCCCCGTATATGACAGATAAAACAGTCGAATGCAATGCATGTCTAATGGCTGCATTTTTCCTACATTGCTTAAAACAGGAGCTGTTATTTGTGTTGGGCTGCAGGATTTGACTTTTGGCTGACACAGACCTCCATTCAGTTAGTATATATAAAAAAAACAAAACATTTTATTTTGAAGTGAATTTGAGGTCACCTGGAGTTTCATCTCTGAGGTCTGCTCTCAATTGGTCTTCACTTTCAAAGTCATGGAGGTTTTAGCAGTTTTGCTTTGGAGCTCTGAGAGGAGGAGAAGTAGGAACTCTGATGCACCGCGACGACCGCATGCTCTTCCATCCGTAACAGCACCGGCAAATTTGATTCCGTGGCTCACAGACACAGCGAGATAGCTTCTTATGGAATTCATTAGCGGAGGGAGGTGTGGAAATTATTTATGCTAATATCATTCGGGAACATTACAATAAAGAAAAGAAAAATGAACAAATCATTATAAGGCCCATAGGATATTTATTTGAAGTGCTCAAAAGATAATACTGCAATAGCAGGTGGCAATTTCTTTCTTAGAGAGCCCTTCTAACTTTGAATCTCTGTTTGTACAGTGCATTCCTACTAAGAGCGTTTCATATTTGCTGATTATCAGCAGCCAATGTATATTTAATTTCATTCCACTTGAATAAAAAAATACTAACTCTTGCCTCCAGGGCTAATGCAATTTATTTTAAACAACCATCTTTTAAGGTTTAATATTTCTGAGCAGAATGTATTGATTCCAGTGGGTGTTATTTTGAAGACAGCAGCAGCAGCGTCGCATCAAAATGAAGAGCCATGCTTTGAAAACTTTGACAAAGTGCTTTTAAACTGTGAGGTGCAGTTCTGAAAAAAAGTATTCTGAACTTTGACAATGTAAAAATACTCCATTTCAGGTGAAAGAAACTGAATTCAAAATGTTTAAGTAAAAGTACAGACTTAATCAGCTAAATGTCCTACTTAAAGTACCAAAAGTAAAGCACTCATTATGCAGCAAAATCGCTCTTGTCAGTGTTATATTGTTATAATATTGTGTTATTATTACTGATGCATTCATGGATGGATTATGGCACAATGTGCCCCTGGGTACATATGTGTAAAAGGCCACCTGTGGAAGTGAATAAATAAACTAAACCAAATATTAGATTGGACTTGGTTGGCAGATACACATTGTTATAAGAGTCTGATTGATCCTACTTTTAACTGAGCTCTGTGACTTTATAACAAGTAATGTTCAGGGGGCCCCTGGTGCTTTGGGATAGTAAACTATCCATGGATGCATTAACATGTAAGCAGTTTTTACAGAGGGAGCTAATTTGACTGACTTTTTCTTAATCTGCAAAGTAACTAATCATAGATGTGAAAAATATATGAAGTGGAGTAAAAAGTAAAATATTTCACAGTGAAGTGAGTCTATAAAGCAGTGTAAAATGGAAATACTCAAGTGAAATGCAAAATTGTACCAAAGTTGAGTAAATGTGAAAATCAACCATGGAGCAGGTGTATCAGAACATAACAATATACTGTGTACAAAAGGGAAAATTTCAGCCTTTTGTTTCAGTGGCAGACAGATAACATTTTCCTGTCTGACAGTGTGCACCCAATCAAATAAGGATGAAAGCCCTACAAATGCAACTTAACAATCTGACATTGTTAAAGGAGGCTTGTAAACACTTTGATGCCTATGTGTGTGAAGAGTGAGCACTTTGGGACAGCAATATAGTAGACTTTATGGGTCAGTAGGATGGATTATATCCCTGCCCTGCCTGAAAAATGTCTACACCTTTCCCTCAACAATAGTGCCCTTGAGCCAGGCACTGAAACTACCTGCTGGCTGCCAGTGTTGTGCAGCTGCCAACAATGAACATAATAGCAGAACGGTGCTGGAAATATGTGAGTGAGCACATCCTTTAGGTGTTTGAGTCATTTTCTGTGTACTTGGGATCTTATTTCAAAATCACCACTCTTATTTCGCGCGTCTATTTAACCCTCCCTGCAGCGAACCACGAGCTACTAATCATGCACAGACGTGCACCGACGTGCTTCTTTATAGCCCACATTTCTTGGCGGACTAAAGCTGCATTCCGCCCCACCCCTTACAAACAACATCATCACCACTGTACCTAAATCAGGAAGCACCGAGACACGTTTTTTTTCTTTTTCTTTTTTTTTTTTTACGGAGACACTTTGGTGATTACAGCAAACGGCGAACCATAAAGGGGAAAAAGGCGTTATTGTTGATACCGACCACCGTCGACCACTGCTGAAAGAAGACTGTCAGTTGGTTACATCCAGTACAAGGCTCAGCTGTGGATGCATTTGACACAGACTAACCGGAGAAGGGTATGTGCACAGTTGAACTAGTAAAATTCACAAAAACAAATAAAAGGCGAGAACGCCAGTGTAAAGTCAGTTACACACATGTGGTGGATATCGCCTTACTGTTTTTTTTCGACCGCAGGGTACGTGGTGTAACGATAGTAAACATGTTATCCATGTCGACTTGTTTACAGTGCGTAACAGCCGTATTGAAACCTGCAGGGAAAACAAATTATGCTCGGAATGTCATTCTCGTCCAAGTCTACCTAACTCGGTGTAACCATACGTAGTAACTGTTGTTTAATAAGCATCACTGCCACCAGACAGTGTCACTGCTTTGTCATGTGCTTTGACAGTGTCGCCCCTCACCACCACCACTACTACAACCTCCACCCTCCCTGTTGCCTTCTCTCTCGTTGAACCAATCACACTTAACATATGTAGCAATTTAACGCTTCTTTGCGTGGTGGCAATATATGACACGGTGTTGAATAACACCCAAGGCCTGATTTCAGTCATGAGATGGTTCTATTCAATTCGGCATACATATAGCACGCCAAGCAGGACTTTAACCCTAGAAAAATTCTGAGTTTTGTAATTGCTCCACACTGTTTCCTACCGGAAACCTCGGTGTGTAGCAGTGGACCGATGGATCAACAGGGAAACCAGTTATTTAGTTTAAACTTTACTTCAATGTGCGTATTGATAGGTGGATCATATATATGCCGAATTTACCAGAAGGTCATAACGATTATTTAAAATGTATAAATCATGTTACATGAGGCATGGCAATATGCACCAAGCCATGTGACCTTTAAATTGGAAGATTTTAAATTGAGTTTTGCGCCTATACTTAGGGCTTTATATGAGAAGTAAACATGTCGGTGTTAGCTCACCCTCAACAGTACTCTTAACAATGCTTTGGTTAAGTGTTGTTTGATAAAATGTATTAGGTATTCCTAGCATTTCAGTTCGTTTTCATGATATTGTGGCATACAGTAATCACTCTTAACTATGACCATTTTAATACATAGACACAAACCTGTTGCCATGTGACATTTAAATGGTCAATGCTCTTGAAATTCACTTCACATACAACCGCTCAACTTTATCTTGGCATTAGAGACGCATAATCATCATTGCTATTACCATTTTTATTACTAGTTAAAAGTAAAAGATGTGTTTAATGTTTTCAGTCTTTCATATTTATATATATATATATATATGTATATATAAATATATTGTATGTTTTGTCTTGGCCAGTGGATAGACTGGTCAGTTGGCTTTCAGTAGACTAAAACATACACTGTAAAGCCTGGAGGAAATTAAGTATTACATCACTCTGCATCCTAAGCGAGGACTGGTCTGCAGCAAGCTCCACTTGCTACTCGACTTTACATAAAAACAGTGAAGGCCTGTAACAGAACCCGTACATATTGGCCTAGCTGAACAGAACAACTGTTCACCACTGCACTGCTGGTCTGCTGGGGAGAAGAGCTGCCAAGATGTAACAGCAGCATACCACCCTATCTATGACATGCTATGGGCTGTCATTGTTACACATAGTCTGTTAGTTTCATGTAAAGAAAGAGATTGATCTCAAAGCAGTGACATGCTCGATTACTGTCGCTGCTACGCACGGTCTATAAATAAAGTACTCACACATGAGGGGCTGCTTATGTCTGAACTGTACTGATTTACTAAAGCCTGCGGCCCTAAATGTCCTCTAGCCAGGGAACACTCGGCAAGGTAACCTCTGGCTCTGTATGATACTGATACGAACCACACGTAGGTTTAATCCTTACCTTTTTCATCTTCCTTTTAGTTCATAAAGGCAGAACACAAAGCAGATCGTGTATATCAGTTGCACCATGTAACTTGAATATCATGCTGCCACGGTCACAACTTGCCAGATAACACGATTGTACTAATGTTTCATTTTTGATACAGATCGAAGCTGCAGTGATGAATGATGATATCATGGATTTTGCGGAATGTCAAGGATTACTAACTAGACAGAAAAGCTCGTGTTGACGTATACATAGTGGGATGCCAGCAGTTGTAGCTTAACCTCCACGTAGTTTGAGGAGAAGCAATGCATTCCTTTGCATTTCATAAGCTTTGCCTCAGCTCAGCCAGCAGAGAAAATGCCAAGAGGTTTGCTCAGCCGTCACGTGTGTCACCTTGCATTCCTTTGTATTTATGAACGAGACGAGCTTATACCAGCAGGCCTTAAGGGTAGTTCTGCACACGGTCGAGTGAAAAGTTGGGTGTTTTGTTCAAATTTTCCATACTAAGTGAAGTTTTCCTTCCTGCTCACTGAATGTGTGACTGCGTGCCGTATCTGTGTTTCGCAGGTGATACGCTGAGGTTAGTCAACTTCCGTCCTCACAGTCTCACAAACTTCCTCTCTTTTCTCACTTCCCCTCCTGTCTGCGCCTGTTCTTGGCAGACAGGTTGAGTCACATTACCTGCTGTGTGAACACCTCATATGCAACAACGCAGTAGTTTTTTTTTAGTTTTGCCCAAGGCGTGGTGCTGCCAGTCAGCTTGGGGCGCATACACTGACAGCATATACTGTCATCCGCAGTGGCGTCATGTCCTGCAATGTGTCAGCTCCTTGCAGTGATCACAACAGATGGTAGAGTTGAATATTTTGCCTCCAGATCCAAGTCGAGAGGTTGTAACTTGGATTATTAGATAGCAAACCCCAGGTGGCAGCGGTTGTGAATCTCCATTGAGGAGCATTGAGCTTACGCTTCGGGCCCAAGGCTATATCACCAGGACACCCCAGGGAGTGACAGGAGGTGCCCATGCATAACAAAGCAAAACAAATACATGCTTGAATCAACAAAGCAATAGCTATACACAGCATTGGCGCCCCTGGGAGTATTGTTTTTCCGCTAGAGTCTAATATTCCCTCAGAGCCATATGGGCTGTTTTGAGAGGAAAGACCCACAGCATTCTCTTCAGAAATGTAAAAAAGTCATGCAGAGTAGCTGTAGTGTGTGTGTGTGCAAGAGAGAGATGGAAAGTGTCATAGTCTGACATTTCAGTCCAAGAAAGGACCAATCATTTGGTTAAATCACCGAACTCCGAGAGCAATTAGCTCATGTTAAGAAAGCAGGAAACCGAGAAAGCCGGCTTGTCAGATGGGCAGCTGGAGCCCACAGGCAAACATTGCTTCTCTCGGTGGTGGAGCTGCTGTAGTGCAGCCAGACGCTCACGGCTGAGTGGTCACTGAGCTGACAAAACTCTGACTTCTCCTCTAGCCTAGTCTCACATACAACTGACCAGACTGGCGTTGTTATCTAGGAGGAGTGGAGATGGTCCTGATGATTGTGTCATAACAGCAGTGATGAGTGTCAGTGCAGGGCTGTATCTATGAGTTAAGAGTTTGCCAGCCAGTATAACATTCCTCTGGTTGGGTGATCAGCCAAAATCTGCAGATATGATTCAGGTGAACCCATGGAAAGTAATTCTAAAAACTTAAAGAAACTGGGGATCAGCTTGGTACTGCTGCTTTGTGCTTTTGTCCTCTCTGTGGAGTTTGTGTTGTTCTTTTTTTGCATTTGTCTGTCTCCTGCCAGTGGTTGGTAAATATAACACCTTCTGAGAAAAATGTTGACCCATCAGAACTAATTGACTGTTAGCTAAGCCCCACCCTCCTTAGTCACTGTGGCTACATATGCATATACATAATAGCATGTGGACATATCCTGTTTACAATGATGGTGGCAGACTTCACTTTGTAATATTTGAACCAATGGGTCTTTAAATTCAAACATAGGTAGACAAAAGCAGGCTTCACATATCTAGACAGTGATTTTGCCTGCTGAAATGCCAACTGTCGCTGGCAGGTTTTATCAGCCATACTTGTTTTAAAACAAGAATCTTATATAAAAGGGTCTTAATTATGAACTTCATAGCTACATACGTGATACTTTACTAGAAGACTGATGCTAAAGCAGCTAATAGGATAGTAGTAGCTAGTTCGTAAGCTAGTTAGCTGGACATGCTAATGATAGCAAGTTATGTTAGAGCAGATAATGACATCATTTAATCCATTCCTCACACGTTTGCTTTTGTGTTTTTGGTTTCGATATAGGCTAGGAAAAAAAGATACCATCCTCCAAACTCTTTACATGCCAGGTTTCGCTCTTTCACCTTGATTTTTCAAAAATGAAATAGACTTGTTCTGGCAACCTCACAGAAAAAAACAAGTCGAGGCTGAAAGAGAAGAAGAGAGAAAGGAAGTGAGAAGTCTGAAACCAACCAGGCTGGATGTCAGACTTCCTGCAGCGTGCACTCATCACTGTACGAGCACAGGCCCTCCCTCAGGGACAGATGTTGACCTTTGACCTCAAATCTCTTGTCAAGAGTAGAGTGCTTTCACTGTTAGATAGGCAGTGTGTAAGTCTACCACTATTTCCCATCTCATCACTCTCTTATGTCCCCTCTCCTCCCCTCCACACATGCACGCACATACACACACGCTCTGTATTTATTACGTAATTGACTCCCAGTGGAGTATAACATGGTGCAGTCGCTGAGGGCAGCCAGAGGGTTAAAAGAAGCTGTTGTCTTGCGTGCACAAGAGCAAACCTAAAGCGAAACAAAGGACCCAGGCAACGGCAGACAGACGTACACGTGTTCCAGCCACTTAAAGCTTTAGTGGGAGACTGAGAAATGGGTTTGTCAGCATGCTGTGCAGCGTTATGCCATGCAGGCTTCTTATCAAATCAAATATGCATACTGTAGATAAGTATGTCACTATAGGAAGAAGTGATTCTGATTTAACATGCTGATCAGGCTATAATCAGGGAAATAGAACTTTTTCAATGAGTTAGCCAATTGTTTGTTTGGATGATTCAACTGTGAGAAACTTATTAAATTATTGCTAGGTTTATCAATAGGACATTATAAATTGATAACCAAATAGAAAATTTCCACTCTTGGATCCATTTACGCTTTTGTATACCTGTGATGTGAAGCCCACTCTGTATTGTTTGATCAGGTGTTGTGATTTACCTTTTTATCGCCTTTCCCTGTCCTCAGCATTGCTGTTTCTGCTTTCTGTTTCCACAGACATCCGGTAGGAATTTCCTACAATTCCCTGAGAATCTGTCGCATGCAGCCATTGGTAGAACACAGTCAGTAGGAGAAAGTACAAGAAAAGTAAACACCTGGAATAGAAAGCATATTCTGGCTGCATTTTGCTTCAGGCACATTAAGTGGTATCTCGTCCAGCTTTGGGTTTCACACTGTATGATTGTTGAACACTGCTGCGCTGCTGTGACAGATCTAGAAAGAAGCTATTTAGACTACCAGAAATCGTATGACACTGGCCTATATTTGAACTTCATTATAACAACAGTAAATCTGTGGGTTGATCACCAGACAGGATTTATAAATCTGTGATAACATGAAACAACTTTGGCTGTCGACAATGTTTTTCTGCTTCATTTCCTGTGTGATCAGCACTCTAGTGACCCCTGTCTTAGTGGAGGCACTGACCTAAATCCCTCTTAAATCCCAAAAGAACAAAATCTCACCACCGTGAAGTTCATATACTCAAAAGATTTTTTTTTTTTTTCATCTGTGCCTTTTGTGGGAAAATTGGAATTGAATTCTTGTTCTGTACCGGGTGAGAACATTTTGATGAACACACTGTAGAGAAAGAAAAAAAAAAACCCAACACGTTGTTTACTCACATCCATCTTTTGGGTGAGTCATAGTCCTATAAAAGTCGGTTTCTTGCTCGCCGACCTTTGGTTTGAGGAAGTATCCCTTAGACAGCGCCATCCTGGTGGTGTGAAATCCATTTGCACAGTATTGTTATGGCTTTGTTCGTAAATTGAAAAACATACTTAATGCGGGTTGATAAAGGAAGCAAGCCTCATTGTCCTAAATGCTATTGTTTCCAAACTTGATTGTTCCCAAGAGTTTTATTGCTGTGGTTGTTGTAGAGTAATCCATTCTCCCTTTTTGTCAGCATTATAAAACGCTCATCTGATCCTGACAGGGAGATTTATGTTGCAGCAAGGTAATATCCCTTTCATCTTCACAGGCCTACAGTCAGTGAAATGAATAGCTGTTCCACCTCTATTCTTACTGAACAAAAGAAAGATTGTCTTTACCGGTTGATAAAATGTTACCTGAACCAAATTTGCAGCAGGCGGCCTAGAGGATATTTTCATTACAGGTACGATTCCTCTAGCAGTACTGCAATCTGTCCGGTCGACAACGCTGCTATGTGTGCAAAGTGTAAAAGCACTGGTTATTCTCTCAGGGGGAAAAAAGGCATCTTTTTTTTTTTTTTTGATGAACCCTGTTCCATCATTCAGGTGTGAAACTGATACCTGAAATAATCACAAAATAGGGCTAAAGTAATCCAGTATGTGCTGCAAACAGAAGACATATGGTAGGAGGTTTGTTTAAATGTCAACATGCAGGTTTTTTTCAAACTAATGAGCCCCTTTCCTTAGCGGTGTTGAAGCCATGTAAAAACATTAGCGGCTTATGAGGATGTGGATTTGAAATGGCCTCAGGTAATGGACAGCTCAGACGCACAGATAATTGCTCATATGTGCCGCACACTCTACTTTGAGTGGTAATGGATTCTTCCAGGTGCTGGCCTGTATGCAGCCGCCCATCATAAGAGCTTTTTCCATCCTAGTGATATATTTAAAAGGCAAACAGAAATGTTTCAAGAGATGTACTCAGACATACCTGGCAATTAACAACAACTTATATGGGTTAAACTGGGAAGAGCGATTGAATTTGTCCATTTCTCTCACTGCCTGTTTTCCAACACCTTCCTATCTTTTTCTAAATTACAGGGGTGATGTGTGAGGAAAAAGTAAAGGCCAGGCAAACAAATGTGTGTGTGTGTGTGTGTGTTTTTTATTTTTAAAAGTAAAAAGTACTGCTGTGGAGTTGTAATTGCAGCCTTGTATCACCCCCCTCCCTCCCTCCTCTCTGCCTCTCCCTCTCTCACACGCTATTATGCAACAGTCTTTTCTTGCAAGTCCTTGCAGGATCTCAGCTTTTGTGATTGTGTAACATTCAAGAGTGAAACTGGCTGCACGGCCTCGCATTCAGCCACACAGAATCCCCGCGACGCCTCCTGACATCCAGCAAACATTGGAGTCCTCAGTGGAGATCAGTACACACAGCCACTGGCTTTATAATTGTGTCCCTTTGTTTAATCAGCGGCGAGTTTCAGCAAATTTTTGTAGCTACTTGTTTGTGCTTTTTGTGATTGTTTTGGCTCAACCACCAGCACACTCAGACATGGCATTAAAAGGAAGTTGTGAGGTTTTTCATGCCAATATTTCTCTATAGAGCTAAGCCTTTATAAGCCCCTGACAATCAATATGTTTATGGCGAATGCGAATTCATTTCTTAAAGTCACTAACTGTAAAATTGTCACAAATCTCATGGCTGGCTGTGTCATGGAAGTCCAGTGGAGAATTAGCAGTGCGCAGATATGTGTGTTTATATAGAAGTATGCTACAAAAAGCCACTTCCATGTTGAAAACTGCACAAAAATAAACCAGGGTCCTGTTCTTTATTATTCTAAGTAAGGTATAACCACTTGTCTAGACAGTGTTTAAGTTCTTTGGAAGTTTATTGTCCAATGTCTTCTCAGGAAGTGTCATAGGAATTTGATAACTTCTCATGCAAATGTGTAATGTGATTCAGAAAGATTCAAAGATTAGATTCAGAAAAGCACCACACACAGCCTCTTTTTTTAACCATATAATATGCTGACAGGATCAGAAAACCCTTGCCAGACTGTCCAGAGTCAGTGCTTTATAACTGAGTTTTCTTGATTATTGACAGGTTCATGTGGGTCTGGTCGTTTTATTTCTTTATGATGCTTAAAGCTTTTCTGAAGCAGTTGCTGGTGCAACAGGGACCTGAGCTCAAACTTGCAAAAGGACAAGCTTATTTAAAGTTGCACTATTGATTGATATTTTTGTATTACCAGTGGATCAAATGGCCATACCTAACTCTCCAGTTCCCCTCAGATCTGCGGAGTGTTTTAGTGTCTTTCAGCTCATTGTTTTGGTTTTATGGACCGCAACTAGGCATGCACATTTCAGTGAATGTCATTAATGGATTATTCGACGTGTTAACAATCAATAGTCCATTAACCATTAAAAACGACATGTTTTTTTCACACTGTACAACTTCCAGACTTCATTGCAGGACATGTATAATATGACATTGAACATGCTGGGCAGATATAGCACTTAAGAGATGTATCATCAAAAAGGGCTGTAGCCTTCAACAGCAAATAGCTGAAAAATAGGTTAGATCGATCTCTCGACAGACTAAAGTCTTAATGGTTTTATATAAGATAATAGGCATACCCTAGCTACATGATTAGGGTGAGTTAAGCACTATTTGTTCACTGTATTTAGACCAGCTGCTCAAAACACCGTGAAACAGATGTTTACCAATTTACCGGCCCAGGGGATCCTTAAACATTTAGCTTCCTCTATTAAATTGGATTTATAACCAAAAAAGGGGGGATGTCGCTTAGAAAGTTCATAGTTTTTGTTTTGATGTTGTTGGAAAGTACTATGAATGAGCCTGAATGCCTGAATGAGCGGCTGTTAGCTGGTTTTGCTGGTTAGTTGGTTCTTTGGCGTTAGCATGTCTGGATAGCTAAACTGGACATCTGCCAGACAGCGGATGTCACAGTGTTAATCACTAGCATCCCTACCTCCAACTTCACTGTTTTGGTTTACTCTCAACGCTCCCACCAACCTTGTTTCCAGCCACAGCAGGCAGCTGTTTTTAGCCAAAAACCTCCTGCCCAGCACCGAACAGCAGATAGACAAAGTTAGCGACCAGCTAGTGAACATAGTGGAGCATTTAGCTGCTAAAGAGCCAGGTATTAACCCCAAGGAGTTGGTGAAGACCAAACCAGAGCTAAAAGGAGAGTAAATTGCATTTACATTCATCCGGTCGCCAGAAACATGACCAAATGAATGCTAATGTTGCTCTGTGTCTGCTGGATGTGTAAGTAGGCTGTTAGCTAACGTTCACCATGACAGCTTTATACTGTGATAATTGTTTAGCTACAGGTAGTTCTGCTGTTCGCAAGTAGCCAAAAAAACCCAAAAAAAATCAATAAATACTTCTTTAAAGTAACCTGGATTATGCTCAGGGCTATTAAATTCCCCTCATTTCTAAACTTATTTTCAGACAGGGCTGCTCTTCTTCTTAGATGCATCGCATCATGCATCATGTTTTAATGAGACAGAGGAGAAACCCACTCTTGTTAGAAGACTTTTGTGAGTGTTTTTCAGTTCCTGGGAGAATTTCTAACCGTTAAAGATGGTCTCTTAGCATTCCTGTATGCAGTTTTGGTTCCTTTGGGTGCAGAGCTGTTTACCTTGTGTCATTTTGCTGTGAAATCTTGAACTTTTCAAGCTGATTGCATTTTAATCACACTTGCTCCGCTGTGCTCCCTGTTCAGAAGACAACGGATGTAATAACACCTCTCAATGGTTAATCTTTATTCACAGGGGAGGCTCTGTGTTATATTTAATTAACCTGACTTGATGGTTACATAAGGCAAATAAGGTGTTAAATTGTGTGTGTGTGTGTGAACAAGAATGTGCAGTAATGATTTGGTCATGATTTTGTTATTTTTAATCTTGATTGTTCAAAGGCTTTATTAACATATTTTTGAATCCCTTGGACGGATTGAGGCTTGGTGCATTTAAAATTTGAATAATAAAGCTGACACATACTGCATTCCTAATTAATTAAGATTATTTTTCAACATTGTTGGCTTCAGTATGGAGAGTTTCCTGCATCCAGTCATAATGTTAGAAGCCTGTGCCAACATCAGTGTGGACCATCAACAGACCATCTGTAAACCACATTAGCAAACATTTTTTAGCATAAACTGTAGTGTAGCATAAGCATTATTGACAAGGGACAATGTTGTCAATGTATTGTTTTAAAATGAAGAAAGGCCAGAAAAGGAAATAGTCATGGTCCTTAAGATGATGAAAGCCTTTTTTGATGGCTTCAAACTCCCCTAAAAGCCAAAAATGCTCGCTGTGATTATTTGAAAGTAAAGGAGAATGGTCTGTCAGAGGAAAGATTATTTTCTGTGAGTGGTGGGTGCAGATTTTGATTCATGCAATATTCAGCACTACTGTCACTTGCAAGTTTAAGTATATGAATAAATGATGAGTTCTTGTTTGCTTCCGTTAGAATCTTTCTCCCATTTATATGAGTATGAAAATTCATGGTTGGTTTTAGGTTGCTTGTGAACTCAGATACCTGAGACCTCTCCTTATTTCACAGACATTTCTCACTTCCTCCACATGGAGAGAGCTGAGCCTTCCTTTCTCCTTTCAGGACATGTTACTCCTTTTCAGAGAATTGGCAATACACCTGTTGGTACTTTTTTTTTTTTTTTTTTTTTTTTGCAGTTAATGCTGCAGCATTTGAGTTTGACGTATGCTGCTATCCAAAGCATAGACATTGTGAAAGAGAAACAGGAAACACTGACACAGTCTCATATGCGGCCCTCACTTTTTAGTGCCGCACAATTACCTGGGATAATGTGATGAATGTTTACAATCATTTGAATCATTAAAGCCTGTAACTGAGCAGCATTTGTATGATAAAGTAGCACTCATATTGTTTGCTTTTTCCCATGAACGGCACACCTTTAGTCAGTTGGCACAGCAGCAGATAATCATGAGGATGAGACTAATTTGTGGCACCCCTCAGCAAAAATAATAAGCAGTTGTTTAAAAAAAAGGTGCATCGTCAGCTGTGGAGAACTGTATCAGATTCAAAGATGATGACACTAATGAAGTAGCTACTAATCATTGGGGGGCTGTTTTTTTACAGTAGTGGTAGCACCGCAGGGTTAAACAAACCATCTGCACAAAGTATTTGAATGAATGGATGAAGGCACGGAAGACTGCAGCACATACAGGGAGGGAGCATGGGCTAAGACAAGTTCTTGTTCAGGACAGTTTGGTTTGTTGTAAACAAACTCCGGTGCGTTGCCTGTTTTGTGATAGTAGATGTGTGATATTAGCATAAATTCAAAAGCTAAGCTACTGTTAAATCCATCTGCTGATTGTGAACTGCTCAGGAAACAATCATATGATAAGCAGTCTATATAGCCTATATTTATGCAAGATCGAGGTAGCTAACCATGGTATTTTCTCTGTTGTATCACAAAGTGAAGAGGAGTTTAAACAGTGGCTTGTGTCCTATTCCACAATAGCAAAATTACAGTCAGGGGTGACTCGCTTTGCAAGAATAATACTGTACCATTGAAATATCTCCTCCCTCATGGAGCATGACCAGAAGATGTGAGTCCCATCCTCTGACTTACATTTGTCACATTTAGGGGTTTTAAATGCTTTTGACTGTCTGATATAACGGGAATTTCTGGCGCTCACACGTGTTGCCGTGGTTACCAAATGATTTACATAAACATGTACATTGCTTAGAGAAATCGATTACAAGATCATTCCTGAACAGTTCACGACCAGCAGATGGAATTATTAGTAGTTCAGCTTTTGAAATCGTGCTAAAAATACACATCTACCAATCATGTGATTGGTCACATTTGCTTTCACAGCACAAACAAATTGCAACAGAGTCTACTTGGAAGCGGACTGATACCCTCCTTTTTCAAGTGGCCTTGGTCCAGTTGTTTAGTCCGCACCAGGGTTTGATCGACAGCTTTCACACCAGCCCAAACAAACCGCACTACACCGGCAAACGCGCCACATTTCTTTTTAACGGAACCAAAAGGTGTGAAAGATCAAAATTAGAACCAAATAAATAAAAGTGTGTAGCCAAAGATGTTCATGTTGCACAACTTTGTATTGCTTTGTTCATTATTGCTTTAAAAATGAAGGCTAAATGCAATACAAAACACATTTGTTGGCATTTTCACCACCATCGTTGAGTATAAAACTAGTTCGAAATGAACAGGGAATACCCCGGTGTTTTTATTGCTGTGTGCGATGCTACAGTTTCACATGCTGACTCAAGAGGTAGCCCTTCTTGCTTTGATAAGGAGGAGTATGTAATCACATAATTTGCTGTTTACAGTCTTCTTCTGGTGTAAACTCACTCTCTGTTTTTTCTTCCAGTCTCTGTCAGCAGCATGGGCCAGCATCTAGGAAAGAGGGAGTCACCCACAGACAGCAAGGTAAGAGTCCTCACTGTAGGTGCTTTAATGTCTTGTTTTGTGTATGCGGAATAATAACATCTTGAAATGTGTGTGTGTGTGTGTGTGTGTAAGCGTTTTGTCGATTGTGATCTGAGAATGAAGCACGTGTTGGAGAATTTTCTTTTAACCTTATCACAGTGAAGGCTGGCCTTTATCAGCAGGACTCTGGACTCTACTGTAGACGAGCTGCCAGGCTCCTTCAGTCATACTGATATATTACCTTCACTCAGCTTTCAGTCAGACTGTTAACCACTTTACAGTATGTGTGTCTTGAATGTCAGAGCTTATGTAACAGCGCAGAGGTTAAAAATACGAAATTCTTCACAGGTAGTGTATTTATCTCTAAGGTCTACGCACGGAATGTTTTTTTTTTTCATGTTTACAAGTGATTCGAGTTATTTCTGAGCCGCCTACGTGTTTGTGGTTACAACTGCTTACACTCTCACCTCGAGTGCTTGGATCAGAAATCCAGGTTTTATGGTAATCACACTGCCACTGGCAACACTTCACTCATCTCTCAAACGTACTGAAAAGCAGTAATGTATGAATAATGCACCGTCTCATTGCTTCATATGAAGATTTTCGTTGAGGAGGAGATGACTTTGTGAATGTTGAGTGGATGACTTTGCCTGCAAGTTTTCTTTAGGTTTATATATATTCATTATCTTTACTTACTGTAAAGGTCACTGTGCTGGAGTGAGGACTGTGTGCAGTGTGATTTTAATGGGAAAAAAAACTCGCACACCGACACATTTAGGATAATCAGCTTTTTAAAGTACTTCTGCGAAGATGGAATTGCCGAGCATTTTCCAGAGGTAATATTTTGCACACTGCTTTTTAAACAATCGCTTTTCTGCAACCGTCAGCATCCCACTCTTAATTAAGCCCGCGTTGCCATGACTGTATCCGAAGCACAATGAGTCTCCATGGCTCTTGTGAGCCACCCTACAATAACCCCTCGAAACCAAAAGCCTCGCCGCAGTGGTGCGACTCCACGAGAGAACCCATTTGAACTGGAGAGAGTAAATAGATGATTGTGTGCATCAAGGCTGACACTAAACCCTCTCCAGGTACACATCTCATTTAACCATTAGCTTTGGCCCGCTGATCATCAGGACTAGTGTTTGGCTACACCCACAAAGTTCAGCCGTCTGACATTGATAATTGACCACCCGTATAGCACCAAATCATTATTTCCACAGCAACAGTAATTTGTCTCCCTGGAAGTCCATCTAGAAATTGCTGATTTTTTGGCAGTTTTTCTATCCGAACAGAAGTGATAGGTGTGAAATGTTCTGATGTTTCAGTGCACTTGTATCTTGTATCGCTGTTGAGTCAGATGTTATGCATAAACAGTAAACTGGATTAAAGTCTCAGACGGAGAGACGTTATGCTGGGTGAAGGATTTTGTTTGCTGCAGTTATAGGACTTTGTTCTGTCAGCACGTGGGCAGAACTGTTGGAACAGGAGCAATTATTGCACTTGAAAGCATCAGGGTGGATCAGTGAGTTTGCACTCGAAGGCTGCGAAATATAAACCCTTTCTATCAGTGCTACAGTATAAACAGAAAGTATGTTCAGATATTAAAAGAGCTTGAAGGTCTAGTGGCAAATTAAGTGCAATTTTCGTCTTTTTCCTTCATAACAAACAAAGTCGTCAAGCACCTCACAATAGGCTTTCTTAATTGGCTGGGAGGCACGGTGCCCTACTGTGCCCCGGGGCTAGTACTTGACGGAAAATGTCTGCCTCTAATGGTGCTGTAATTAAATAGAGCAAATATGTTTGAGAGATTCTTTTGACTCATCTCTTCTGCTCCTTGTGTGCAGAAATTACAAGCCAGACGCTGTTCCTGTGCGCCAAGTGTGGAGGAGGAGCAGGCTTAAACTGGGACAGTAATGTAATTTAATGACATCATGTAATTAACCCCGGGCCTTGCTTAAGTCCCTTTTGTCCCAGCTTTTCAAAATCACAGCGGATATAACAAGTTTGGGCCATTATGGCTGAGGCTGCAATCGCATTTGAAGAGGTTGGTAGCTTGTTGTGAGCAGCCCTAACCCTAGACTGTGAGCAAAGAAGCGTAGAGACACAAACAAAAAAAAGAAATATGGAGGGTGAAAACAATCTTCAATATCAGAATTTGAGGCTGTGGGCAGCAGCGTAAAAAACCTGCAGTCTGCCTGTGTGGTCTTGCTTGCGGCTGACTACCTGGCCGGTGCCTGTAATGGGCGGCGTGTTCGTGTCGGCACACTGGGGAAGAGGGGAGCCTGAACCAGCAGGGAGGCTGATAGCTCAGCTCACAGATGATTTGTTTCCTTTGCCTGTGGAGCACATTCTGGAGAGAGAGAAGAGCAGGAGCAAGAGAAGTGGATTAATTTGTCAAGTGTGAAGCTGCCAGGAGAGGTGTTAGGGCAGCATGTCGCACTAAAGCTGCATTGTTTATTTGGCTTTATAATTGCGTTGTAGCTCTCTCTGTGTCTACCATTTGTTTTTCCCCTTTCTTTTGGCTTGATTATCATGACATTAAAGTCAATTTAAAGGTCTGGCAAAACAGCCAGTTGTCATAGTGACAGTCAAGCAGGAACAGAGCGTGACAGAGTAAGGCAGGTTGTGTTTAGACGCTGTTGTCTGAGTCGTGATCCTTCTCCCAATCCCTTATCATTTCAGGAAGGGTGAAATGTACCCATACCTCCTTTGTCAAACCTCAGCAGCAGCTCTGACAAAATGTTTGTTTTTCAGCCGTCTGAAATGTTCACGCCGCTGATATTTTAGAGCCTTAAATCCCACTTAATAATAACACCGGCCTTGCTACTCACTGTCGTGTTTTCTCACATTGAATGAGTAGGAACAGAGGCGGATAGTTTGCTCAGACGTTCCCAAATGCAAATATATCTATGCTGGTTAGCGCATATCATGAGGTTTTGGAAGAGCTAGAACTTCTGACGCACTTGTGATCAGGGCTTTACAGTATATCCTCATTCACAGGGGAGAGCAGAATAACACGGAAATAGCCCTGCTCCTCCACTATATTACCCTTTTTACCTGGATGGTGTGTCCTCAACACTGAATTACAGACAGAGACACGGAGCGTAGCATGCTCAGATCTTGCAAGATTTAGTCGTCACTACGCGCAAAGCCCATCAATTCTTCAACGTACAAACCAAAGGCAGACAGTCACCTTGTCTGATTCTACAAATTAGTCATTTTATAATGCATTTTGTGTGATCTAACTCTCTGGGTTGAAACTAAAAAAATAAAATAAAATAAAAAAGCTCACTCATAATACACCACCATTGTTTTAAATAACATCCATTTGCAATGAACCATGCACTTCTGACCCCATTGTGCTGTTTGTGCAGATAACTGGCCAACCATAGACCGTGTGACACATCATGTTGAGATATTTCCTGCCCAGCTACAGTGAGAGGAATTGATTTCAGATCTCAGACATCAGCAGTGAACACAGGGCTGTGGTATAAAGGCCTCCGAGTCGTAGTGCATGCTTTTTTTTCTACTTTACTGATGCTGAACAATCAGAGAGAAATCCATTGCAGCAAAGACAGAGATGCCGATCTCTCAGCTGACAACAACCTCAAAAGGCCAGAATGCAATGCAGCCAATAGCCTACATTTTGACTAAAGGGCATCATAATTGTCACTTTTCTTAACATAACTCGAAAAACAACATGAAAAAGTGACTCTCTCCGGCTCTCTCGCTACGCTATTACTATTGCTATAACTATTACCAGTGCTCTCTCCACCTACAGGTATAACCAACAGTTCACGTTTTGAGATGGTGTTGCAAGTCATTTTGGGAAATGTAGGAAATCTCTTAACAGAAGAAGAATTGGGTAGTATGCAATTAATTTTGTGAAATACAGGAAATAACTGACTGAAGGCGAATTAGATAAGGTGCATTGAGTAAAGATGGGTGCACCCAGAAATGAAAATTACAATGTGTTTCAACCTGTTAACTATGAATTAACAATATATATTAGAGTGCATTAATGAATAACTGATTGTATCTGACAGCAGTAAAATAATCACAGCTGTAAGATCAGTTATTTCGTTCCAACATGACCCTGTTTGTCTGCTTAGCTTACTTATTTGCATTTTATATGTTTTATATGACAATATGTTTTCACTTTTAATGTTACAAGAGAAAAGGCTTTTAGTGTAAGGACTAACCTATGAATTAATATTATAGAATTATCGGATCACCTATGGCTACACAAAAAACTAAAATGGTCGCAGCAGATGGAATCAGATGGAATGAGACTTACCTTTCCAATTAAATCCTGTCAAAAAGGGGCTTTAGATTTTAAATTGCTTAGTAGTTGATCCTTGCAGTAAAGAGGCTTTATAGGTGTTCAAAACCAAGCATGTTGGAGAGAATATTTTACAGTGTAACTTCACAATAAGACATTGCTTTATCATTCCATTTGCTACTTTGTGCCTCTTTGTGATGCAGTCCTATGACTGAAACTATACTGACTTGAAGACTGAAGTCTCCAGATGAGGGAGCTTGAGGCTCAGCTAGTAGACCACCAGCCTTCAGCAACTATCAGCTGTACCACTGTACCCAATTAGAGCGCTCTATGTGTTGTGACCGGCCCAGCAGGCTTGTTCCTGTCGCTTCTGTTCCTCTGTGTGAAATGTGTCTGGAGAGGCAGTCACATCTGAATCATAACTAGTAAAACAGTTGGCTGCCGTTGGCTGGTGGAAGAGTTGTATTTTCCTCAAGTGAAGATGACATCAGGTTACATTTCAGCTTATTGATTATGCTTCTATATTCATTTTTGGTGTTTGACATCATTAAGACATAAGCCATAAATCTGCCAATTCCTCATTCTTTATTTGTGAAACGTTATTATGTGATACTATTTTGCCATTGTTTAAGTTATCACATATTACAGGATGTTTGCCTCAAAATAGGAATATTGTATTTCGGTTTTCAGCTTTAACTATAGCACTGCTTGATTTCTGAATATTATCTTAGTGCCCTATGTCAGTTTGGCCTTCATTAGGTTAGTTTAATTACTTACAGCTCTAAATTACAGATGAATGTTAGAGATATTTGATTGTTCTCTTGACATTTGATGAACATTATTACAGTATAAAACTGGCCTTCTGAAGGTAGAGCTACAGAGACTCCACTGTGCTTTTTATATCTTGTTGAAAAGGTGAGATGATCCAGTCAGTCTGTGAAGTGTGGGCAGGATGAAACACTGAAGGGCACAGCCATCATCGTACCACAGATAGGACGAGAAACTTGGATTCCTTTGAAAGTCTCAAATCAGCCAAGCCCTGAAAGGTGTTCAAATGGCTGCACTCTTCTTCCCCTCTCACTACTCAAACGTAAGGACTACTTAGGCACATTGAACCCCATCCAGTACCCTAGTGCTGAATGGAGATCAGAGGGCTGAGTGGAGCTGAAGCAGCAACCACCATGGCTGAGTGTGGAAGTCTGAGACAATCATCAAACAAGCAAACATGCTCACAAACATTAGCCTTAATACATTTTAAGAAGTACAATTTGAAACAGTAAAGACAATTAAGCAACTTTAGAGACAATAACATTTTTGTTTTTAATTGCTTTTTGTAATTTACTGTTTGCTAACCCCTGCACCTCTTAGTTATTGTCCCTACACCTGTCAAGCTTTCCATTCTCACATACACAATACACATATACATATACAATGATAAAGGTGGCATATTTACCACTTCAAATTCATATTTATTTTTGAAACAAAGGCTCCTTGATTTCCAACAGGTGTAGACAAAAGGGGGCTTCTCATTTCTAGCCGAATGACAACTGTCGCTGGCAGATTTTATCAGCTGTAGCTAGCTAGCTAGCTATGTAAATAAAGTTTTACTTACTTACTTACTTACTTACTATTGTAGTTGTAGAGCTAGTTAGTCTTAGCATTATACGAAAAAACGTAAGATCAGACTGCTATTTTGTTCTAAAATATACCTGTTTGGCTGCTTAGCTTAAATGTATGCATATTAAAACAGTATGTTTTCACTTTTAACGTTACAAAAGAAAAAGCTTTTAGGGTGAGGACTGATGTGTTAGGCAAATGTATCGCTACCTCTGGTAATGTAAGCTGGTTGCTGGAATATAAACTTCCCCAAAGCCAAGAGCAGGACAGAGCTGCTAACGTTGGCCTAAACTCTAATCGCAACCAGGACCGCCTTCCATTAAGTGGGGAAATACTATGGATATGCTAGTCGTGAACAGGAATTTTTTTTATGTAACTTGTTAGCTTATAACCTAAGAGAAATTGTTATCTCAGTCACATCAGTACATTTGGTGTTTTCACAGAGACAATATGTAGCGGCCATTAGAAGAACTGCATCATAAGATAATTAGACCTTGGCTTCAAGGCTTCAGCTACTGTGTGTTGCTGGACAGGTGTAAGAACTCATTCTCCCGCTTATTGTCATCTGGGTAGAACCAGGAAATAGTGCAATCTTAGGGAGGTTGTAATGATGGGGGAGGATATATGTACCTGTGTGTCATTATGTTCTATAATACATAGAAATGTGGCACTGCTGGCAAGCCAAAAGTTCACCACATGAGGAAAGACAATAGCAGGAGGCTCTCAGGAAAACATGAATAATTGGCAAGTGTGATCCTAATTGAATTGTTTTCCTGATCTGCTTTACATGCCCCAGGGTCAGGTCATGCTTCACTGTCGCCAGCACCAACCTCTATGGAAACTCTGCTTGACAAGAGCTATATTTAATAAGCCTCCAGTAGCGAGTAGGTGTGAAGTCATGCTGACACCTGCTGCCCAAGGACGGCGTCAAGCTGCTGCTCCGTCCCACTTAGGAAAAATTGCCCACCTATTTTGTTCTCTTCCATTTTCTCCCCATGTGTTAATAATGAGGGCCAGATACAGTGGAGGAGAATAGTGTAATAATTTTTGTTGCAACAAGCTAATTGGATGTTTTTAAAGGTGTATGTATACATCTGTCCAAATTGTTATTCAGGGCTCTGTTTTTTTGTTGCTGCAGAATGCAGTATTTCCCTGGGGCAGCACTGAGGTTATTTCGCCAACTGCACCTGGTTTGGTATCTTGGTGACTCCCCGTGCTCTCTAGTAGGAGGAGAGGCATGGTAGAGGGTGTAGCGATGCCAATCCAGCGACAAAGTGCAATCTTGGTGCCAAGATCTTGGTGCATCTGGCACGGCCCTCCGTCCGCCTGCTCAGATCAGGTTTACAGCTCAGCACACTGGTGTTTTTTTGTGGTGTTATTTTGGTCACTTTATTTGGTGAAGGCCCACCCACATAAACCTCAACAAAAACCCCTTTATTCATGTTTTGCTTGTTTTCCACTTTCATTCTACATGTTTTAACCAGATGACATGTGATCACACAGAAAAACAAAGTTGTATTCAGTGAGGCAGAATAAAGTGAGTGATTTCGTAGTAGCTGTGTAATCCACGACAGTTAGCAGGTAGCCAATACTGAAGGTCTTTCCTTCACTCTGGTAACTCTCTTTACAGCCATCTGAAGGTAGCAGGTATGTGTTCCATCTGCAGTCTCTAATGCATTGTCAGGTCACAATTACGCACAGCAGATCTGCTGGTTAAATTTTGTGCAACAAGCACCAGACTGTTGCAACATAACCACAGAAACCGCCATTCTCAAGTGAACATAAAATGTGTCGTTATAATTAATTATTCTGTAGTTTTTACTGCAGTGTTGGAGATCGTAGATCAATTAAAACTTTTTTGTCAGCTTATGACTCCCTCAGGACGGCCCGTTCCTGCCAATCCTCCACAGTGTCTCCATCCAAAACACAACAATTTTATAGTGTTTTTTTTAAAATCCTTATTTATTTGTGGATCATTACCAGGATCACATTTAAGTTGCAAAATGAAGATTAAGCAGGCAACTACAATCTTTCTAGATTTTCAGCCATTATTTTTGCATGTAAAACAGTCAAATCGAACTCAAATAAACTTTTAAAATAATTTCTGAAATTTAAAAAATGCTGCTTTCATTTTATTTATGGCACTACGGTGGTATTGAACTGCAGATGGTTATTATATGGATCGCGGCGATGACACATAAAATTGCACACTATTACAAACGGAAAACATGATGACAATAGGATCTTCAACATGTCCAACAACAATAAGCTGAGGAAAACTCTCCACAGGATTCCCAAACTGTAAGTGCGTCATGACGGGGAGAGCCGAACTGGGCAGGGCGCACCGCAGGGTTCATGAAAATAGAGCCAACAACCTCTGCTTCATGTAACATGTGACATCCAGAAGGGTTAGAAACGGGGTGTTGGGGGCAAATATTGTTTTTAAAGTGCCTAAAATAATCATCAGATTAAAAACAAAGGAGCAAAATGATGTTCATATTTTAACAGTTTCATTTAGGTCAAGTTACAAATTGTTTGACTTTTAAATTTCAAACAGCCCCAAAAGCCCATTACTTGCAGATTTATTCCTATGAGTTGCCTCAGCATCCAGAAATATCAGTTCAACAAACATCCAATCACCAGATGCTCTGCCCCTGGAATGTGGATTTGTTGTTTGCCTTGCTAATTTTCCACACCTAGAAAAAGTGCAAGGCTGAAGAGAGAGAGAGAAGACAGCTGTGTCTATGCGTGTGGGTGTGCGTGGACAAAATCCAACAAAGGCTGAAAACCGAGCGCTTTAATGGTGAAAAAAAATGTTGATGTGCCAGACTGTAGGAATGCAGTGATAATATAAGCTTTATCAAGGCACAAAAATCCCAGTGCAATTTGTTTTCTTTCTCCGCCTTGCTTTCTCCGTGTCTCTTTCTTTCTTGTTGCTTTAAAATCATTGGTTCAGGGACTTTGTACTAGCCCTGGACACCTGTTTGTCCACCATTCCCATTAACTCAGATACCACAGATCAGGGCCTGTATTTATCTGCTAAGAGTGAAAATTTGGACTTAAATGAAAGATAAAAGTAAAAATCCTTCACTTTTACTCCAACTTGCATACTTAAATCAAATTTCAGTAAACGAGATGAACACAGCTTCTGAGCCACATTTTGGAGTGATTGTGCAAAATATCATTGGTCATGATGAATAATACTTAAGCAGAAGCAATATATAGAATTCAGAATAGGGTAGTTT
This sequence comes from Macquaria ambigua, assembly GCA_008360985.2. Lineage (NCBI taxonomy): Eukaryota > Metazoa > Chordata > Actinopteri > Centrarchiformes > Percichthyidae > Macquaria > Macquaria ambigua. The sequence goes on along the minus strand of VMKM01001924.1, from coordinate 11,103 downwards.
TAGCCTACCCTTTGCATCTGATTTGAACATTTGATAGGATGTTATACCACTATTTCTTTGTTTGCATTTATCAGGGGTGCAAACAGCACCGATAAAACAGGCGCTGATTTTGTTTTCAATCACTGTCCATACGGTACATCTTCGTTGTCTGCACTTCTCCTTATGATTTTTCTGATTTACCAGCAGGAGAATTTCTTTCCTGCTCCGGTTTGGTTTTCTTTTTGTTGCCATTTTAGCCAATTTCCTATATTTTTTCCCCCTATTTATATATTCAAAACATATGAAATTGTTGTTGCTAATTTCACATGTTAATTTCTACTAGAGATATACAAATAAAACAGACCTATTTAAAAATGTACATTTTTAATGGCAGATGTTGGGTAAATCCTCGTCTCTGATTGGCAATTCCTGCTAGGAACATACAATCATCTCATCACTTGAGAGGTGCTCTTAAAGTCTTACTGCTCACACTCAGCGAGGAACTTAAGTGCCAGTAATTCTTACACATTTGATAAACACCCGTAATATGGGTCCTTATTCATCAAACTTAAAGCCCCTGAAAACTGAGTTTCAAAACTATGTATTTCTCTATAACATTAAATATTCATGACTAAATAAATCAAATCAAGTATATAAGTATTATTTATTGAGAGTTTAACATTCAAAAACTCTATTCTGCTTCATCAGGATGGTGTGGGTGTGGTTTGATCAGATTTGATTGACAGTGGCCAAACAACCCACCAAATCTTATCAGATTTTGATTGAAATGTTGCTAAATGCTGATTGGTGCACGGATGTACGTAACATTACCTTTTTCCAGCTGAGCCCCGCCCACTTCTAACCAGTGCCAAAAGAGTATAGAGAAAACAAAAAAAATAAAAATAAATACAGTGGATGGGATAACCAAAACGGTTCTAACTTTGGCAGAAAAGTGTGTGTTAATGAAGGACCCCATCACTCATAGTAAGAAAAAATTGTTTTTCAGGGCCTTTAATGAACCTCTGGAGGTCTCTTAAACTTAAGAACATTTTTAAGTCAAAAGAAATTTGATGTATCCGTTTTTTATTCTCAAGTTAGCGAGTAGGAGTAAAAGTAATGGCATGGGGCCGTCATTGCCAAATTGTTAAGACAGCGATCACCCTCTATCTACAGTAGGACTATTAATTTGGACTCATTATCAAGCTCTTTGAAGATGTGATTTTGTTTGTATGTAATTAAATCTGAATCTGGTATTGAACCTGTTAATTGAATCTGAATCTCTTCACATCAAAACAAACTTGCATAATTTGTTTTTATGTAATTGAATGAAAATGAAAAAAAAAAGGCATGGCACTTTGTTGTCGATTTGCATTGGTAAGTGCTCGCTCACCACACATGCTCATCTAATGGTGAGCAGCGTGCCCACAGTTTTTGAATGCCTGTGTTGATTTTCCCCATGCTGGCGAACCCACTCGGAAGTGGAAACTGGGAATATAAGTGTGCATTGTCATCAGGGAGGAGGAGGGAATCAGTAAGAGGATTTCTAAAGCTTGAGGATTAGCAAATGCAGATATTTAGTCCACTTGGAAACACTCAATAGAAACAAGTAACAGAATCCACTTGTTATGAATAGCTATAGAAAGAAATGAACATGACATAGGGATTTGTTAGTTTCAGTGCCAAGTGACACGGGAGATTAATTTGTGTGACTCAGAAGCATGTGGGTATAACAATTTAGCTTGCACGATGTTTTAAGTTATGACTTCATTTATTCAAACAGCCAGAATCAGACCAGAGCTGAATCAATACTTCTGTATATCTGGAAAGCCTGATAAGACAGCCGTACGTTGTCATTGTGTCAACGGTAATCGTGACTGACACAAGGGACTAGTTAGTCACAGTACCAACAGCATCATCTGGTTTGAATTGACCATTGCAATCGCTTATTTCCCTTCTCTGCACATGCTTCCAGTAGCCTGTTAACTCAAGAAGTATGGATTTACTTGTTAAGCATTGATAGAGTGTTATTTTACCTCAGCTGACTGTTTTTTATCACTTCTTGCCACATTTTGACACAGCGCTATCCTTATGCAAATTTCATTTTCATTTTAGAAACAAAGTGAAATACTGTTACACAACACAGATTCTCTGCATTTGCATGACACTTTTCCTAGACTCCCAGCAGATATTAGTCACGCAAGGATATAAAAGGACATAAACATAAAGATTTTGAATTTTTAAGTATTACATTTCATCCAAAAATATCAATTGTATGGCAAATAAGCTTTTTTCTTTTTTGTTTTATCTTTGAATGTTGAATGCTGAAATGGTTTAGAATAAGTCAGTTTTGTTTTGAGGTTGTAAAACTTCTCACAAATGATCAGTAAATGAATCAAAAGAGCTGTTTCCAGTCCACAAGTTCATTAAAACATTACAAAAACTAATTAGAATATAATTTACAATTTTGCACATCAATCCCAAATAAATATTCATGACAAATGGACGAAGTGTGAAGTGTATATTATTATGAGCATTTCAAAACAAATGTTCTTGTCTAAACCACCTGTTTTATAGACTCAATCCCGTCTAAAATCCAGATGAATATGATTGATGAAACATATAGATTGCAGAATTGGCATCAAAATGGGCAAATCTTAATATGTATGTGATTCAAAAATTGTAGCACCTTCTTTTGAATGTTAAATGAATGGGTCTGAGCATAATTCGGCTGTAATTATAAAGCCCAAAAGCCTAAATAGGTGTAACTATCTCTCTTGTCGCGCTCTCTCTCTCTCTCTCTCTGTTGGTCTCTGTCTTTGCTCTGTTGCCATGGCACCTCAGCACCTCACCTCTTCAATCTGTTTTTGTGTTCCTATTAAAGGCCTCGTCACCTGAACCCGAAGCAGCGCAGACGGCAGCGGCAGAAGAAGCCGAACGTGAATCACAAGATGAAGTCTTTGGTAAGGGGTCAAACCACAACTTGAATTTGAATTTGCACGCGTATTGACATCACTCTAAACTCCCAGTGTCGGTCAGGCTTTCCTATTAAAAACCAACTGACACACAAAAGGCAATATATACATGTTTTTATACTTATACTTTATACTAAGCTGTTTAAAAAATGAATAAAAGAGAGATAGTAGTGTGCATAATCAGGGAAATCCACCATTATTGAGCAGACTAAAGAATGGGTGCCACCCTCAGGAACTCTAACACCATCTCTTTTCCTCACTTATCAGTATGCAGTTCTGTTAGTATTTCTCCTGTGAAAGCCTGTTTGGATTATAGGACTTATCAGCAAATGTATACTCAATGCAGAGGAGCATTGGTGCACAGTGAATATAAATGTAAATTAGTAATGGTCAAATCTAACTGTAAGATTATGATTATTGATTGTTTAAAAAGATACTTGTTGAACTAGAGATGTCATAACTAATCCGCTGTAGAAGTTTTTCCGTCCAAGTAAGTTTATCCTTGAATGAAATCTAGATTTTGTGTCAGGCGGTTCTTGCTGAGGCCTTAGTCATAAAGCACAGTGGAAAGCGCTGAAATGTGTTACCAAGAAATCAGTGGAACCTGCAAATCCACACTGACGCTGTAGCTCCACACAGTAGCTCCTTCAACTCAGCTATCTTGATTCAATATCTGTTTTTTTTTTTTTTTTGCAACAATGAAAAGCCTTTGCTTCACAACACCGGCTCAGAAGCTGCTAATCCTGTGGCGTGACGTTTGTGTGGCGTGAGCAGCCTGGTTGGTGAAAAGTTAGCAGTTACCAATGATGAATGAAACTTAGCGGTTTGAGGAAGCCAACTGTTCCTCATAATGAGAAAATCTCAGAAGTCAGTGGTCCATGAACCCCAAAGTTTCTTTTCTCACAGTTTTGCTCTTAAAGTTTTCCCTCAGTCACATTCATTGACGTGTTTTGGTGTGTAATGACAGGGGTTAAAAGGAGCCTTTGTAATACAGCAGCTCAGCAGATGAGGGCAGAGTTTGGTGCACAACAAACAGGGCATCTGTAGGTTGGCACTAAGTTGATTGATTTCAGTGCTTGATGCTTTTACACATGAGGATGAAGGGGATTATCCTGAGACCAGAAGGAAATTGCAAATGCTAGTGCAAATTTGCTGAATTCTTCTTATTTAATGAGGCAGCAGCTCAGATTTAATTCTAATTAAAGGCAAATCCGATTGGATTTTCTGCTAGCATATAATGTATACTGTAACTTAAGCACCCTGCATGCATAATAGATCAAGCTATATAAAATAATAATACACCAACAAAAGCTCAATCAAGACGTAGCTTGAATTACAAGTTCACGAGACCCTTCCCATGAAATCAACATCCCCAGTGTCTTTTTTCTGTCAGCGTGAATGAAACCATTAGTGCCTCTGAGGCTTCCCGTTGGCTCTTGTCAACTTTGATGATAGAAGCTGAGTGAAGATGCAGCCTCAGGCACCTCCTAGGTTGAAAGAAATTATTTTTTTTTCCCCCTCGCATACAATATGTGCTGTGGCCGAACGCCCAGAGCCAAATGTCACTGACTTACTGGCTTCTTGTAGCTGCCTGTTGGGACAAAAAAAAAAAAAGAGGTATAAGTTTGGGAGAGGGGAAAAGTTGGTTGTTCATTCTGCAAGAGAATAAAACCCTCAAGAGCACGGGGCGTTCAAGAGGTAGGGAATGGAAGACAAGCGCAGCCTATTTTCTCCCCTCTGTGTCAGTCTCGATTGTTTTCAGGATGAGCTGACGAGAAATGTAAGAGAGGATTTGGCCACGTGTACTAACTAAAGTAGCTACAGCACATGAAATAATAGTTAGCTTGTAACTGCTTCTTTCCAGCATGAGTTGTAAATGGCTGATGCCACAACATTTTTGGATTGCCTCTGCTGATATTATTCGCCAATATACACTATCTTTCAATAGCCATTTTGAGGGTTAAAACATCCAAAACATTACAGTGATTCCCTTCTTCCAGACATGTCTTCTTCACAGGGCAGAATATGACTCTGAACCATCGCAGGCAGATAAAATATACTTGAGACCCCAGAGATAATAAAAACATTAGATATTAGAATATAATAAAATGGGAGATGCAAATTTCAACAGACCTCACTGTGGATGGTTTCGTACGGATTGTTTCTTTAGTAGAAAGTATTCCCCATGGAAATTGTAGACCGTTAATTCTGTGGATTATCTATGCAGCTCCATTGTAGTGGGGCACTGATTCTGAATAGAGGCGTTTGAGCATCACAAATGAAATTCCATTCATCTACAAACCTACAAAACCTGAACAACCCCGTCCCCCCTAAACTATCTGGATGGACAGATACCACAAGAGGTTATTGAGAAAAAATAACTTTAGTAATAATTTGGATGAACTGACCCTTTAAATAGTTCAGGAGGAGAGAGGTTGCGGTGTATTTATGGGGGGAAAAGTTTATCTCCATGAAGCATGAAGTCCCACAACACAATAATATCACAAATAATTAGTTATTTATAGAACAATAAAATGTGTTTTCATTGTTAAATCCTGTTGCCATCTTTTGTTATTGTCTTTAATGATTAAAGAGGTTGCGTCATGTATATGGGAACACATCCATGCACACAATAATGCCACTAATGTAAATACTGTGAGACTGTGAGAAAATCTCTGTAAACTTCCTATTTTTGACTTCCAGAGTAAACAGATCAGACTTTGACTTACAGTAAAATAAAAATGTCAAATGGAGCTCTGGACTCAACCTGAGGACTCCTGTGACACCTTACCTGTGTAAAGTGTAGAAAAGAACAGAATCTCATTTCCTGTCTCCTTGTCAGGGATAATTAATAATTATAAATAATTAATGAAGTTACTACTGCTGTGCCACGTGCACAGCAACTCTCTCACTTCGGAGATGCTCATATCAATCCTGCTGCTGTATGATAGCTACAGGTATTTAATAGACTCAGAGGGAATACTTCTACATACAGCTGTAACCAACAAACAAACTTCAGCGGGCCTATTGTGGTTTTGGCAAAAACCCGGATTACATTCAGTGGCACGAGGAGACAGTCACATTAAAAGTTGTATTTTTATGGACATCAATGTCAAATGATGGTGCTGAAATATGGGAAAAAAACCTGATGTTCATACTTTATCTATTTAACATAAATAACTATATTTTTTAATGAAGGCGTAGCTGTAAGGCTTCCTCTTCATTGGCGTGAGATTTATTTGACAGAGCCTGAGAGCAGGGGACAACCCTGCTATTACAACTACTTCTACTTCTGCTTGTGCGAAATGATAACGAATTTTCAAACCAAAAGTGCGATTCAAAAGAGTGCAGTTTTTACATTGCAGCTGCAATTTTATTTATGCTACAGCTCAAATTATTAGCAATGTCTTAACAAGTTAAAAGAGGTGAAAGAATTATTCAGCAACTGTCACTAGCATATCAACTCAGCTGTAGCTAATTAACGCTAATTTTGTGAGTTGGCCAAACTACAAAATTGAACTCTTGGCTGTCTATCTGTTCCATTTAACTCAGCCAAAGACTGTTTAGTGGAGAGATTTTGAGGTTTGAAAAGACAGTGGGCTGTCTCTTTATACTCCTCAAAAAGACCAACAGAGTGGTGAGTCATTTTCCAGATAAATATTGCAGGTGATTGCGTCACATATTTTCAGACAGCAGCTAGCTTGGTATATGTCAAGTGAATGATCGGCACTGGCAGATAGAGAGCAATACATCATTCAATCATCAGTTAAACTTTTAACCACATCATAATATTGTACTATTGTAGGTGTATTACCTTAAAAGCTTGCTTATTCAGGAACTCCAGGTTTTTGAGCTATGAAGCAGCTAGCTAGTTCTGTCAGTCAGTTTAGCTAACGTTAGCTCCAGAAACTAAAATTAAAAAGAACCCTGGGAAAACATTAGCAACAAGCCACTGCATCATTTTTACAGATTATTATCATGTAGAAACAAGTTGAGTTTGTGATAATGCTAATTACAAACCAAGCTTGTTCAAGGCTACAGTATGTAAGCCACCAATACAGGCCCGACCTTTAATTTATGGAAAATAATCAGAATAGAAATTGTAATCGCAATATTGGTCAGAAAAAACACAATTTGATATTGTCCTATTGTTCAGCCCTCACTGTTACAATTGTTGACAGTGAGGATGGCATTTTTTGTTGCTAGTCTTACACAGTAAATCTATTATATTATTCAGTGACTGGGGGACGAGGGCCCACAATGGATGGATGCACTAATCGACTGATTTTCAAAGAAAGGTCAATATTGACCTAATATTTTGCAAAACCAATTTCTCAGTCTAGCTGCAGTGTGTCTGTCCACGTGTGTGTGTGTGTACGTGCATGCATGCATGATTGAATATGTGTCTGTATTGATGTCATGTCATGGCAGCTTGTTTGAGTATGTAATCATGCCTCCTTGTGCAGGAGGGAAACTTACCAGATAGCCACCACTGTGACTATCGGCTGTTCTCGCTGATGCTTTATTATCAGCAGCAAAGTTATACCTTGCAGATTGATCTGTTAGCTACTCGATACGCTCCTTCTCCTGTGATAATTCAAAAAAGCCACCCACACAGCACACAGTTTCATTACTTTTAGCCTTTGGGGATGACCTAGTTGCCAGACGCAGTCATGATTATTGGAAATACAGTAGGTTCCTGTACTAGTAACCAAGCCTGATTAGTGCTTCAGTGATTTAATGGCTTGGCCTTTGAATCACCCGGGATGTAACACTATTATTTTCTTACACTAGTCTCATGGTCGAACCTCAGCTTCCTCACACAGATGCTTCTGGCAGCTCATGATGAGAAGCAGCATGAATGAATTAGGATGCAGTTTTAGGTGGCACTCCCTTTAAAATGGGAGGTAAGCAGCAGATTAAAAACATGATCTGACTGCAGCGTCTGACACGCTCGTTCAGATTTTAAAAGGAGTTTGCTTCAAAGTGAACATTATTGAGCTGTACCTACACCATGAAGAGAAATCATTAGCTTGATTTTAGATTGATTCATCTGGCAAATGAAGACAGTTCACGAGAAGGATGAGTAAAAGCTTAGGAGCTGAAATTAAATAGCAGTTTGTCTTAATTAAGGTTTGTTAGAGGGGTAAGTGGAAATCAAAGCTCTGTCATAGTGTGTGTTTTGTTTGATAGTTATTGGTCAAGACGCTGCTTCAGAGCAGCACGGTGTAGATTCCACTTTGATGCTTAATGTTTAACTGGTTCTTTGCTCAGTCAGCACTGCTTTCTGATAGTGTGTAAAAATCCCCCTTTCTTATCAGTTTCTAACTCTTACTGAGGGAACATTGCTGTTAGGATACATTTAAAACCTTCCTCTTACCGGTGCACCAAGGCTGAACTGATTGAGCGCCATTAGGTTGATTCAGGTTGCGGGCAAAAGAAAATAAAAGGGATTTCCACCAAATTGGCACGGCGTGAGTGGTTTATGACGGGCAGGTTAGCCGTGCTTTATTGGAGCCTGTTTTGGTGTAGCTGTCATCAGCAGGCGTCATGACTCATCCCGGCCTGTCCAGCGTCTGGGGATGTGTCCATGCAGCCCTTCCTGTTTGCACTGCTTTTCCACTGAAGGGCAAACACCACCATCGGCTGTGTGCGGCTGTTAAAAGCCCATTATGGCTCCATTACCTGGCCCAGTCTGCAGCAAGCCCCCGCTCAGCAAAACAGACCCCCTCTATCTGCCTGTTCCGTCCTGACTCTGTCTGGGTCACTGTTTCTTCATCAGCACAGGGTGGACTGAGGAGAAATGAACAGCAGTTGTAGATAGAAAGCCAGGAGAACCAGAAAGAAGTGGGATGGACTTCACCGTGGGTTGCCTGACCATCCATTTTAGTGCGAGGTAGCTTAAAGGGCCATATGTTTTGCATGTTTTAGCCCATTACTATAGGAAGAACAGAACAGGACATATAAGATGATGGGCTAGACAAATTTTTTTTCTGGCCCTATAAAGACCAGGGAGGTCTGTCACTCTGGGACTAGTGATTGACTTTCAGAACAACTCAACACAACCAAAAAGTTACTTGCCGCTTTTTTGTTGTTAATGCTGGTGTCACGCTAAATGCACAATAGTGGATACCTGAGGTGGTGCTCAGAAGTGGAGGTCATAATCCTATAAAGCAACTACTTGGGATGCTACAGAATACACCAGAATCTAAACAATCACATTATTTATTTTCTTACCTGGTAGCTTCTCTGATATTGCCATGATTGAGATTTTATTACCCAAATCCTGGTAGGATTGGAGAGAAGAGTTTCAGAATTGTACAAAATCAGCTTTTTCTCTGTTCTTCTCTAAAGGGAAATTTGTGCCAGCATAACTTCCTCCTCTTGTTAAAGCCAGAATCCATTTGGATACAAGTTGTGGCGTTCAGTGTAATCAGTGCAGGTTTTGTATCCTCAAAACCTGCACTGTGCAATGTTGAACTTTGCCGTTTGGTCCTGTAAAGGTTTCTTAAAAGTGACAAATTGAAAAAGACACTAACAATGCTCGGCAACACTGCATTTCAGCTATTCATGATTCAGTTATTTCTTAATGAAGCTTCAGATGTTAGAGGATGCTTTCGAAAATGGTTGGCAGAAATGCGAAACCTTTGTGAAATGTACATAATTGGTTAAAACACACACAAAAAGGTTCATTCAAGGACAGACACTCACTATCTTTAAGCTGTAAGGCTGTCAGGAATACAAAGAAGAAACAACGATGCAAGTATAAAGAGGCTTTTGGCTTGAAAAGATTGTCTTTTCTGTGTAATTAGTTTGTTTTTGTGCTTCAGCCTCTTCCTACACTCACACTCATGAAGAGGACTTTAATGAGATGAATCAATATGGGTTACCTAAGCTCTTACATTGTAGGTCAATCTGTTGGTTGTATAGGAAAAAAAAGTTTTCAAAGTCAGAGAACGGGGCTCTAGAGAAGCTGTGGCAACATAGTAGAAATGTATTTCTTAATATTCCTATATTTAAAGAATTAATCTCAGCACACAAGGCTAAAGCATTTTTTCCTAATGTTGTTAAGCTTTGCTCACTTTTCTCCTCCCAGTATCAAGTATTACTTCACCACAAGAAAGAGAGGAAAGAGCTAGAGACCAGATAAACACTCGACTGCATTCAGGCAGCCAGTGGCCACTCCTGAGTGAGCCCAGAGGGCATCTTTTTTAGCCACATATCGCATTGTCTGTGCAAAGAAACTGCACGCTTTCTGTGTAGAGCTAATTCTGCTTTCTGCTGAAGACTTTGTTTGGGAAAGTCTGCGTAATGAGGCTGCTGGGAAAGTTGACGCAGTAATACTCTATAACAAAAGTCCTCCACCCAGGAATGAATGAATGAAGGAAAGAAATGCATGCAATTAACTGGGGTGGGATTTTTGGGAAAATATAATGCGTATACACAGAAAAAGCATACAAACAGGATAGATCATATTTATATAATCTTGTGTTAATGATAGAAGGGTTCAATTTATTTACTGTGCTTAAAGCTGGGGTAGGCAAAATCTGTGCAACCTAGGCAAAACCTTCCGCCTCTCTCTCTGCTGCCTATCACTCCGCTAAGCCCCTCCCACCAAACCCACAACTTCGACAGGCAGCAGAAGGAGCCGTTTCCCCTGCAAAACCGTATCCCTTGTAGGGCTCGCTCTCCATGGTGTGAGCCTCACCGAGACCGCGGTCACTCCCGCCGCGACTTGTTTTCTCAAAGACGCCCCTCCAGCGCTTCGCGGCCGCAGAGCAGAGCGCCCCAGGCTTTAGAAGCAGTTGCAACGCCGTCCAGCAGCGGGAAGAGAGGCTAGTACACCACACATACACACCACTGTCCCCCGTCAAACGTTATTCCCCACTGTTTGTCATCATGCCTCTTTGCCACTCATCATTACAAGCGCCATGGCATTGAACGTAATGAGCCTGAAGCTCCGTGTGGAGCCGGGACGTGTTGTTTTGTATTATACACCGCTGTAGGCAAAGGAGGTGTTGGAAATTTATCACAAGTTTCAGGATTTTTGGCAGGATTTTCCGCCATTCAATCAGGCTTTCACCGTCTGAAGGGACGTGCACACACATCTGCTCTTGTAGCTTAGCCAATACGAACGCACCGTCTCTCTGAA